>VXAK01026231.1:296009-371699 GCA_013399435.1 Arenaria interpres
TTTTTTTAATATAAAATTAACTGTGTGCCAGTCAGAGACCTGAATAAATCTTAGTGCTGGTGATGCATGACATGGAAAGCTTCCAGCAGAACCTTCTGGTCTAAGGTAGTACGAGTCTAGGACTGCACATCCTAGTCTGTCTCTTACCCACTCCCCTCAGGCAGGAAAGGAAATGAGATTGCTTTGGTAACTTTCCTAAACTGAAACTATATTTTTGTTTTCTTCAAAGAAAGTCCTTCTACCAAACCGGACTTCATAAAATCCAAGCTGAAGCTGATACTGTATCAATACCTGTGGAAAAACATCAACATGTATTAAGAATTGTCTACATGGTTTTAAGTCTAAATTGCTACTTCAAAAATCTCCTCAGAGAACTTTGTTTTCTGACGTTTTCAGTCCTTTGGTTACTTCTGGATTCTTCACTTCTGTGAACAATTCCTAACTAGGAATTGGTTTGCTTCTTTGTGGGTCTTGTTTGTGTTAGGAGAGTGATTGGCAGAAGGCAGTGGATGACATTTGAAGGCTGAAATGCACAAGTGGTTTATTTCTGCTCTTTGTTTTATAGTCAGCTATGCCTGTATTCTTTAACACAAGATGTGCGCTTTGCTAAATTAGGGCAGCTTTTTCATTAAGGAGCAAAAAGTTTCAAAACTTGAAACATGAGTGATGGGCTGTTGGTAGAATCTGTTCCTTATTCATAAAGAAAAGAAACATGCAACATTTCCTGGGAATATGGATCAGCAAGTTGTGACTGGAGAGACATGCTGCGGGACTGGTACTCAAGTAGCATTCGGGTTGAGTACTAATAATGTTGTAGCTGACCTCAGGGGGGAAAAGCCATTGGTTCTGTCTGATCATATCCTTCACTTAATTACAAGTCTACCTGTGTGCCTTCTAGCATAGACATCACATTAAGGACAGTTTTATATGAGATCTCCTTACAGGATTTGAAACATAGAGGAGATGCTATCATCTTGATGTTATGTTGTCGGTCATTAAAGAAGTCTTTGTTATCCTAGACCACTGTGGTGGCTGTATCTGTAGATGTCTCCATAGAGAAGGAGAATTCAGCAGGGACTGTAGCCATTCTTCTCAAGAAATTATTAAGGTCTGTGTATTGACCAAAATAAGGGTCTTTACTCCAAAAAGCTCTAAAGCAAAAAGAAACAGGATTAAACTGTGCTAATCAGAGAAATGCTCATATGTTTTATACAGAGGTGTGAAGAAGTGCTGTTTTGATTGTGTTACATAGACTGAACTGTAGGAAAGCCTGGAATAGGCACGGTTTCAAGTACTGTCTTAAAGAAAAGGTTTGGGTTGGCTGTATTTGAACAGATACTTAAGGAAAAGGCTCCAACTCTGTGCCAGTATCCAAACTCAACAAAAGTAGCTTCTTGGCAAAGTATGTCTCTTCACCCTACACGCTTTTGTGACCTCTACCTTAAAGCAGTAAATGGGAGAAAAAATTGCTGGGTGATTTTTCTTTCTCTTTTTTTCCTATATGCGTTTTCCCCACCCCCACCCTTGCTGTAAGACTACCTGTTCATGCAAATACATGTTTAACATACATGTCTATATTTATTTGAACTGGGTAATTGCTGTAGGCATCTGCATAGCACTGGGAATCTTTATTCCTGTGCTCAACAGCACTGGCATTGCTGAAAATGCGACTTCGGGTTTCATCTATGTGCATGGGCATTTAAGGAGAGGAATCTATAGTGGCATCTGACAGAATGGCAGGGGTTGGAAGGGACCTCTGGAGATCATCTAGTCTAACCCCCTTGCCAAAGCAGGTACACCTAGGGGAGGTTGGACAGGAATGCATCCAGGTGGGTTTTGAGTATCTCCAGAGAAGGAGACACTGCAACCTCTCTGGGCAGCCTGTTCCAGTGCTCTGCCACCCTCAAAATAAAGACGTTTTTTCTCATGTTTAGATGGAACTTCCTATGTTCAAATTTGTGCCTATTGCCTCTTGTCCTGTTGCTGGCCACCACTGAAAAAAGACTGGCCCCATCCTCTTGACACCGGCCCTCTAGATATTTATAAGCATTGATGAGATCCTCTCTCAGTCTTCTCTACTCCAGGCTAAACAGACCCAGAACTCTCAGCCTTTCCTCGTAAGAGAGGAGCTCCAGTCCCTTGTTCATCTTTGTAGCTCTCTGCTGGACTCTCTCTGCTAGTTCCTTGTCTTTTTAGAATGGGAGGGCCCAGAACTGGACACAGTCTGCCAGATGCGGCCTCACCAGGGCAGAGTAGAGGGGGAGGATAACCTCCCTCAACCTGCTGGGCACACTCTTCTTGATGCACCCCAAGATGCCATTGGCCTTCTTGGCCACAAGGGCACATTGCTGCCTGATGGTCATCCTGTTGTCCACCAAGACTCCCAGGTCTTTTTCCTTAGAGCTGCTCTCCAGCAGGTCAGCCCCCAACCTGTACTGGTGCATGGGGTTATTCCTCCCCAGGTGCAGCACCCTACACTTGCCCTTGTTGAACTTCATTAGGTTCCTCTCTGCCCAACTCTCCAGCCTGTCCAGGTCTCACTAAATGGTGGCACAGCCTTCTAGTGTGTCAGCCACTACTCCCAGTTTTGTGGCATCAGCAAACTTGCTGAGAGTACACTCTGTCCCCTCATCCATGTCATTGATCAATATGTTGAACAAATGGGCCCATGACTGACCCCTGGGGAACTCCACTAGTTACAGGCCTCCAACTGGACTCTGCGCTGCTCATCACAACCCTCTTCTCAATCCATGTCACTGTTGGTTCATCTAGACCACACTTCTTCCTAAGCTTATCTATGAGGATGCTATGGGAAACAGCTTTGCTCAAGCTGAGGTAGACAACATTGCTTGCTCTTCCCCTCATCTACCCATCAGTCAGGCCATCATAGAAGGCTATAAGGTTGGTCAAGCATGATTTCCCCTTGGTGAGTCCATGTTGACCACTCCTGATAACATTTTCCTCCACATGATTAGAGATGACATCCAGGATGAGATGTTCCATCACCTTGCCAGGGATGGAGGTGAGGCTGACCTACCTGTAGTTTCCTGGGTCTTCTTTCTTGCCCTTTTTGAAGACTGGAGTGACATTGGCTTTCCTCCAGTCCTCAGGTACCTCTTCTGTTCTCCCTGACCTTTCAAAGATGATGGAAAGTGGATTCACGATAACACCTGGCAGCTCCCTCAGCTCTCGTGGGTGCATCCTATCAAGGTCGATAGATCTGTGGGTGTCGAGTTTGCCTAAATGATCTCTAAGCTGATCCTCCTCAACCAAAGGAAAGTCTTCCATTCTCCAGACTTTTTCTCTTACCTCCAGGATCTAGAATTCTGGGGGCTGGCCTTAGCAGTAAAGACTGAAGCAAAGAAGTCATTCTGTAACTCCACCTTCTCTGTATCCTCCATCACCAGGGCACCCACCTCATTCAGCAGTGGGAATATTAGTTATTGCTCTGACTTTAGTAGATCTCTGCTCAGTGTGAAGGGTCTGTTCTAGAATTGAGATATGAAAATGCATGATGTACAGCAATACTTGCATTCAGGAATAGGACTCATAGTGACCCTCTTGAACTGAGGAGTCACCTAGTTAGACTTATGTTACCATCATATCCTTGCTGTATTAGTGTGCATGACAGTACAGTACTTAACCTGGAGCTCTGTATTCTGGGCAGGCTTTGCTAGTAAACCCTTCCAAAGACCCTTCTTGGAGTAAAGAGAGAAACAGGAAGCTCTCTTTCATGCCCATGTTTTGAATCAGGAAATTCCTGTCTACAATACATAAATTTTTCATATCAACATCTTAAATCATGTGACACTTTCTTTCTTGAGGAGTTGTGTACAAATGTGTATAATAGCTGCAGGAATACTATACTGAAGTCTTTTCAAACAGCATACTAACTCGGAGGAAGGTGTTTTAATACTCTTTTCAGTGAATCTATTTTAGAAAATATCTTCCTCAATCTCCTTTTTTGTTCCTGTAAAAACACTAATGAAGTTTGCAGATGATATTATAAAAGAAGCAGTTATGATGTCAGACTTTTTTTTTTTTTAAGACCATAAAAAAGAAGGCAGAAGCACTAGCATAATATCAGTGATAGCTAGTTAGGAAGAATGCTTTTTGATGAAGAGTCACACAGGCTTGTTTGACAATGAAAAGAGAATTTAGATCAAGTCTAGTTGCCACATTACATGTGTAATCTTGTCAGTTCGTGACGAGCCCAGGCTTTTATTGCTTATGTGACTTACATGGATTGTGGAGAAGCAGGGCATCTATTTAAGGCTCTGATACCACTTTGTTGCCAGATTGCCTACCATCCTCTTTCTGTGTAGGTGTGACTGCATGGGATAGAGAAACTTTGGAGGGTTTTTTTCCTTAAATTACTTAAAAATTAGTTAAATAACTAGTATTTCATTTAAATCGTATCCTTGAGAGACAGCAAAGCTATTGCTGGAACTGATGAACGAAAAATGCATGTATTTGAGAGTTTCTTACAGTGCTCATGAGCTCTTATCATGAAATGTTGTTGTTTTGTCACTGGTGCAGTGATGGTAGTACTTAATCTAGCTCACCACTGGAGTGCAAGACAAAAGGCAACAGCTGGTCACCAACAGAAGTGCTGAACAGATCGTCTTTTCTGTGGTACCTAGTAAAACATATTTCTATTCTCTGTATTCCATTTGCCTTTTCTCTGACAGTTTATAAGGAAGTTGCTTGTGACATCAACATAACTTTTTTTTTTTTAAACTAAGATGATGGAAACAATAAGCTATTGCTGAAATATGTGGTGAAAATTGTTGATATTATAGTACTACGACTCATGCTTTTAGACTTTTTGGAACTTCAGGATTTACTAAAAGAGGTATAAATAAAAGCCTCAGAGCAGAAGGATTTCGATTCCAGTTAGCCATGCTAGCATGAAGTTGAAACTAACAATATGCTCTTTTATGTCAAGAAGATCTAGTAGCTGACCTTCCTCCTTGAGTTCAAGTTTGATTGTACTCTTTTGTGGCCAACAAGCTTGAAGGTCCTCATCTGTTTTTATCAGTGTTTGGGAGCATAGGTGCTCTTACTGCAGAGACTCTTGCTGAGGAATTCCTCTCTTGTTCTGGAATACTAGACTGCCTGCGGAGATCAGTGCAGGCAGTAAAATTACATTACAACATTTTCCAATCAACTCCTGGCCATATCTCTATGTCTACTTTACAGCCTGAGGTATACAAACTCACGGATTGGAAGTGACATCTCTGGAGATCTCTAATCTAACCCACTGCTCAAAACAGAGGATGCCCAGAACCATGCGCAGTCAGGTTTTTGAGCATCCCCAGAGATGAAGAAATTACAACATCCCTGGGAAGCCTGTTCCAGTGCTCAGTCACCTTTTATTTTGTTTAAATGGAAGTGCTTGCATTTCAGTTTGTGCCTCTTCCCACTTGTCTGTTCACTGGCTGTCACTGAGAAGAGTCTGGCTCTGTCTTCTTTGCTCTTTGCAGGACTCTGTGTTTCCTTTTATCGAACTAACCTTCTGAGGCTCTTGTTGGCCCATTTGTCATCCTGTTCAGGTCCATCTGAATGGCAGCAACTCTTTGGTGTATCAGCCACTCCTCCCAGTTTTGTATCATCTGTGAACTTGTTGAGTGTGCACTCTGTCCCATCATCTAGGTCACAGGGCTACTGACAGGGCTCCAGCTGCACTTCATGCTACTGATCACAATAATTTGATCCCAGCAGGTTAGTCGGCTTTCAGTTTGTCTCACTGTCCATTTTAGCTTATCTGTACTTCACCGGTTTCTCTATGAAGGTGCTATGGGAAACAGAGTTGAAAAGTTGTACTGAAATCAGAATAAATTACATCTGCTGTACTCCCCTCATCCACTGAGCCAGTCCTTTCATTATCAGTGTCTGTCAGGTTGTTCAGGCATGACTTCCCTTTACAAATCCACACTAATGACTCCTAATCACCTTCATAGCTTGGAAATGTTTTCCAGGAAGCTCTGTCATCTTTCCTGGGTTGAGGTGAAGTTGGCCAGCTTGTGGCTTCTGAGATTGTCCTTCCTGCCTTTCTTGAAGTTAGGGGTGATCTTTGCTTTCATCCAGTCTTCAAGAACCTCTCCTAATTGCCATGAGCTTTCTAAGATAATTGAGAGTGGCCTTGCCATGGCACTGGCTAGAACACTCAGCCCTCAGAATTGCATCCCATCCGGTCTCATGGATTTGTGTCTGTCCAGTTTGTTTAAATGTTCCCTAAGTTGATCCTGCTGCACTCCTACTTGTTACTTACGTTTACAAAAGGTACTACTAGCCTTTCAGAAGCAATAGAGTTCAACTGTAGCAAGTCCTGGCAAGTGTTAAGGCTGTGTTACAGTAGTTGAGTATCTCTAAACAGTGCACTGTAAACTTGTGTCTACAGCTGGTTTGCAGTTTTTAAGCTATAATTTATTTTTACCTTATATTATTAAGGTTAAAAAAAAGCCTTCATTTCCACTGTATAAAGAAACTCACTCTTTCTCAATGACTATGCTTTCTCTTGGCAGAGAACAGATAAAATAGGAGAATCCTCTTAAGAGTTGTGGTGGTAGAATCTGGCTCTGTTTTTTTCTGTTGCTGTTTCTGGCAGCATAAATGGTCTGTGCTTTTATTAAAAGCTTCTTCAGTGGAGTTGTGTTTGTTTCAGAAGGAACAGCTAGCCCAGGAGCATATTTCTTTTGCTTTCCTAGAAAATGAAGATTGTTGTGTTAATTAATGAAGAAATCATATTTGTATTAATCACAATGGGAAATAATTTCTGCAGTTTTCAACTTGATGTAGCTGTGACTGGTAAAAATACTTGACAGTAATCCATATTCTTGCTTTTTTCCATGTATTCTAGAATTGGATCAAAAAGGATTTAAATCCCCCATTTAAATTATGGTGCAAGGGGTAGGTTAATATTCATGTTCAGAAGAAACAGCTAATTTTTCATGAGTGAAATAATGAAATACAATTGTCTTTAATTTTCTTCTGAAAGCAAAAAACAATCATTACCACATGACACAGTTAATTTTTAATGCTTTAAAGTGCTAGTAAATCCTTCTCAGTTTAGAATCTTCTATTTAAAACTAAAGCCACGTACAACACAAGGTGTTTTTGGTATTGCTACATCTTCTGCTACTTGGCAATGGAATTCACATTTTTGTTTTAGTACTGAAAAGCTACCTTTAAGTTAATTCACTTGTTCATGTTATCTATTCCTCGAACTTTTGTTCTGTGTGGGACAGAGGATAACTTTCTAGAAAGATGGAATGTTAAATGCCCTATGACATAATGAGATGTCTGAAAGAGACTGGGATCAGAACTATATCCACAGTGTCTGGATTAAAACGTTCAAACATAAGAGATTTTAGGGGGGACTTTTTAAAAACAGCTTTTCTTTCCATTTGTATGTATAGACTATACAGCATAGTCCAGTATGAAGTTTTCTTTGGCACTCGTTAGGCATGAACAGAATATTTTGCTTATGTCTTCATGTCTCTTGGGAAATTATTGCTCTTTATTCCTCTGTGGGTGTACCTTTTGTTACACTGTGTGGTTGTCTTTTATGGAGAAACATGAATGCTTGTTGTGGGTATTTCTTTCTCTTGCCAGGAACTTCTGGAACAAAGGTGAATGTGAGACTTCCTCTCCCTCAAACAATTACTAATTTTTTTTCTGCTTTGACTCTGGTTTCAAGAGGCTGTGTGCAAGAGAGCTTTTCTCATATCTGAGAAATTGCCCAAGTGTGAATGGGCTTACAGTATATCAAGAGGTAGCATGGGAATTGTGAGTAAGGGGAATGGTTAGTTTCTGTTTGGTTGTCCAGGAATTTATTGACTGAAGTACTGTGTTTTGATTTAGGGCTTTGTTAATGATGTAATTTTCTTGTCACCATGAAAGAAAATGATATGTCAAGCTGTGTTTCTGTGTGAAGAGAGTTGAACTGGGATGACTGCTCAGCACCTCAAGTTTTCATACATGTTTCTCTAGTTGTGGGTCAGGTAACAAAGTGGAATTGAACCACCTTATCGCTTACCATTTTTGAGCACAGAAAGAAATGTTGGCAGCGGAAGTTGGACACAAGTGAATGTTGCAGACTTGTTCCTTTCTGGGTTTCCTGCTTTCATTTTGCCAAGCCTCATTTTCTATAGAAAATAAATTCATGCCCTTCTGCAAATAAGATCTCCTTCTGCTCTTCCCCCGGCTGTGTCCTTCACTGGAGTGTAGGGTTTCTTTATTAAGTCCCTACATGAGCAAAAACATTCCTAGAAAGTGAAGTTTGGCTTCCACAGGATTAGAATCTAAACCAGAACAAGTCTAGTCAGATACAGGAGCCTTTCACGCAGCAGAGTTGGCTGTTAGCAGTTGTGTGGTTTGTCTGTTTTTGCCTTTTAAGCACCAATTAATCCTACCCATGTTTTCCTCAATTTCTTCCTAATTGAGGTATGGGCACTTGGCTGAAAGGAATGTGGTAGGCAGGACAGAGAGCCTGGTCATTTTGTGAACTGAGTCGTACTGATAACTTGTTTCTAATGCAAGTCGTCCATGGTTTTGAGGAAATGTAAGACAAATTGTGAAGGATTCTGAAAATTTAAGAGATATTTTCAAGCCAAGGCTGGGTCTCTAACTACACACTTGAGAGAAGAAGAATCCTCACACAATCTTGCTTTAACCCTGTAGATGCCGGCTTATGGGTAGAAAGTAGAGGGTGGATGAAATCCCTGTATTATCAGCAGAACTCATCCTTCTAAGTTTTTCTTTGTTAGTTGAACAAATCTTGTATTTACGGAGCACTGAAGGCAGTGGTACTTGGTCATTGGGCAGCCCTGTGAGGAGAGGCCTCGAGTCTCTTGCTCATACCTAAAAGCACCCGTTTTGTACAAGGTTAGTCCTTTACCTCACATAGTAAAATTTTCCGATAGGTAGTATTCTCCAGAAATATCAAACAGTCCAGTACAAAACCTGTCTATAACTAATAGGATAGCTCAAGCTTACCTATTGGTATGTAGTAACCTAGCCCTCTAGCCCTAGATGGCTGCTGAGGAAGCCTGTTTTAGGTACCCAGGTAAGGAAGGCAGGGTGGGGAAGGTGGGGAGATGTCCCTGGAGTTCCTCAGTCTTTCATGCAAGTCCTTGATTAGTAGGCAGCATGACCACACTTAAGTGTGCTGTGTTTTATTTTCCATTTTACATGACAAATCTAGTTTGGATCTTTGTGTTTGTACCCTTTAGCAGTGTTGGAGGTGCAGGGTGAGCCATGTGAGAGCTCAAGGGCAAATGCAAAGAATTCTCAGGGTTTTCCTAGATATCTAATCCGTTTTGATTTAACATACTCCCCAGAAACTGTATGATGACCATGAAATGCTGCTCTTTGATGCCTTTCCACACAGCTTTTTCCAACTGTCCGTTAAGCCCTCCACAATTTCTTCCATCTCTCTAGAGCTTTACTTTCCCACAGGAGGGAAAAGTATGCATGGTTTCTTCTTCATACTTCTTGCAGGTGCTACACTTCACCTGGGTGGGATTTAATCTGTTTGAGGTTCTGTAGTATCCAATGAAAAAATCTTTTTATGACCTCTTTTCCGTCCTCATAGGTGTGGATGTGTGTTGCCAGTGCAGATTATCACTGCTTAAATCAAGTAGGGTTGTAAGAGAGCTGGGGACTGCTCTTTAGTTGGTATCAGAACTAAGCAGTGGATGTCAGAACTAAGACTAACAAAACTGTTCCACCTCCTCTCCCCCACTTCACAAATGGTAGGTACCCTTAAGTTGATTTGAAGATAAAGATTACTCCTTATGAGCATTTATTGTATTGTAACAACACACGCTGTTCCAATGTGAGGATTTCTGTGTAAAATGTTTTCTTTGCTGTAGACAATAGAAAGTTACAGAAAAAAATTCAGTGTAATCTCAACTACATATTCTAGAGTCTTGAGTCTTACAGCTGAAAGGACAAAGAGGTGCAGTTGCAGTGGAAACGTGTGTGTACGTATGAGATTAAGAGAAAAATCTTTCCTAGACCATACAAGATATTTAGCAGGTACCCAGTAGAAACTTCTCTTAAATTAATAAAATTGAATAAATACCTTATAGATAGCAGGTCAGTCTGTTTCACTAGTGAATCATCTGGTAAACTGAGATGTTCCTGGGTTTAATTATGTATATGTTTGGATGACAGCAAATGGTGGAAGATTAGCAAACTATGTAAAGTGCTCTCTTCTAGTCTCTACAGCAATATCAAAACTGAGTTTGCTTCAGTTTTGAGAAAGGGATCTAATCTCATGGTATGGCTGAGCCTATAGCCTCTGGAACAAGAGTTACTGCCTTTTTAAAATGGATATTTTTAAAATTAAGGACTTTTAAAAAAAAAAAAAAAATCATCCTTCATGATGGAGCCATGAAAAATAAAAAAACAACAACAACAAAAAAGCACCACCACCCACACCAGCACCTCCCACCCCTCCCCCCAAAAAAAGACAACCTTTAACATGCTAATTCTTGCATTTAGGTTTTTCTTTTGCTTGCCAGACAGCTGAAGTCCTGCGTTAGTGATATCAGGATGGCAACAGAAGTAATACAGTTTGGTCTTCTGCAAAGCTATATGATGAGAATAGAAATACCTGAACAACAAAATTCTTGAGGAAACTGGCCTTAAAATTTTAAAATCTTTAAGGTCAATGTATATATTGGAGGAGTTGTGTATTCACAGTATGCAGTGTTGTTGGTATTCTGGCCTTTTCGTTCCACAGTGTAGTGTATTTAAAAAATAAAATTTGCATTCACAACTTGCTTCTGGCCCCTATTTCTTTTTAGTATATGTGCCAAGTTAATGGAATTTCTAAAATTTTAAGCTCTAGAATTCCACTAAGAATCCTCAAAGTAGTTTTCAGTTTGGATCCAGTAAAATGGCTTTGAAGAATTAAGGCTGAGAATATGATTTTCCATATTCTGTGATCAGCATTGACTTTTGTGATCTAAAATGAATGGCTCATTTCTCAAATACTTCATGTGAGTAATGGAACTGTATTGTTATTATATTTTTTTATTAAAAGTCAATATTCTGATAGGGACAGTCAAATGTACTAAGTTGTGCCTGAAAGAAACTGCAAACAACCCAGCATAAGTGATGCCAGACTGGAAATCATACTCACTGTACTTTCCTTGAGACTGTCTAATCCACAACAGTTACACGGGAAAAATCATTAAATCCTGGCTGTCTTCTGAAATGCGTCAGCTGAGTCCTGATAATTCTATTTGCCAGCAGACCAGACACCTGGTCTGCAGCAAACTAATTGCATTTTTCATAAACAGTTTACCATAATGTTTTTGTAGCTTGGGAAGGGAAGGATGTGAGACTGAGGAAAAAAAAAATGGGGCAAAAATCTGTGCTCTTCAACAGATGCATACATCTTCAACTCTGATAGGTTTTATGTAGGTGTTCTTTTTTTTTCACCAGTGTTGTCTGCTTTTTTAAACAAGTTTATATCCACACACCCCCTTCCTCAGTATTAAAAGCTTTAGCAGTGTTTTCATTAAAAGCAGAATGTCATTTGTATTTGAATGTATTCAATATATACAGACAATGCTAACACTAATGCTTTGTGTTAATATGTATTAATGTAGTGCATTGAATTTGACCCAGTGAAACGTGACAGACCTAGTCTTTTTTTATAGGGCTACACCCTTTGGAGAGTCGGGGAATTAAAATTCATTTATTGATGTAACCTGTTCCTAGTTTGCCGCTCTTCTGGTGGAGAGCAGATGAGACACCATGTGCAATATGCTGGTTATTCCCCTGGGAGTCTTTGGTGTTCTGGGATGGAGGAGACAAGGCTATCTGAGCAGCGGCAAAGTAACTCCTATGAGATGCAGCTGTGCAGTCATAACTTTTGTGAATTTAAACAAACTTTTTGCTCTCTTCCATTTACTAATGGACTGACTTTCATCTCTCTCTTTCCCAATAGGTAAAAAGAACTAGAGTAACTTAATACTATCATTCCTGTTTGGTCATAGTCCAAGACACCTCAAGGATCTGGCATACTAGGCAGTCCTTCAGTGCTTTCTAACTAAGTTGGGAAGAGTATCATTGGTTTGATTTTTTTTGAAGACTGACTCTTTATAGTAGACATAAGAAAACTCCTCTAAAGAGACTACAGTATTTGTGAGTGGTAGACAGAGAACTCCTCCTATCTTATGTTGTAGTTGCTTTTCCACTTACATGAAGATTTATTCTTAAGTGTAATGGACTTACGATTAGATAACACCATTTAAGTAAGTGACACAAAGGCTTTCAAAAGTGCTTTTAAAAAAAGCTCTCCATTTAAATTTCTTCCTGTGCCATCTTCCAGCGTGAACTCCTACAAAGCTCTGCAACAGAGCTGGGACAGTAAAGATCAGTTAAGAAAGATGTTCTCATTTTTCCAGGTAGGGCTTTGAATGAATGAAGTTGAAAACAAAATAGGTAAGGAATCCATCCAGAAGCTGTCAAATGAATTTAAGTTTGTGATTTTTGAGTCAAATTTGGTATTCTTCCTTCAAGAGCCGCTCAGCATCTGCTCTTCAATCCTCTTTCTGCACTGAAAGCAAACGCCAGTCTAAGATGGGGTCTGGATTTACTTTATTGTATTCTGGGAGACAAACATGACAGTTTGTCTCTGATTCTCTGATCCTTGGACTCACTGATAGTCCAATTGCCTGCTGCCTTCTTGTAAAGTCTGACAAAAGTTCCTCATCATTCAGTGGCTGTTTTCAAAGTAAATTAAACCTTAGGTCTGCTCCCATTTGAGATGGTTGGCTGGCTGCAACTGCTGCTTGACTCTTTGCAGCTCAGGTAGTGTTTTTCTTCTGTTCTGGTGTAGTTCAGACTGTCCAGAAGTGTTTAACATTGTGAAGACTTTTCCCTTACACCTCCTAATCCCTTTTGAGCAAATTGTGAAGTCGCTAAGAAGCTGGTTAATGGCACAGTTGTCTCCTCAGAGGAGTGTATTTCTCTTCTGCTACGTAGTTTGAGGAGAAGTGTGGGAGAGTGGGCACTCCAAGTGCTTGTGTTGTTTTCAAAATGCTTCTTGGGATCCAGACAAAAAGTAATGTCTGGAATATTTCTGTTTATTGTCTGTGAGAGGCACAGGAAATAAGAAAGGCCAACTAAATTATAGCAGCCAGCAAGCTCCTCTGAAGCAAAGGAAAATTTAGGAGTGACAGAACTGGGCCTTGCTGCCCACTGGGTCTCTGTTGCACATTTCTCATAAATCTAGTGATAGAACTGGATCAAGGCTCCTTCATTCCAGAAAAGCAGAGGGGGAAATGAAGCCAGAGGTTCAGAGCCTGATTATCAAGTATAAAAGGGAGAAACTTCTCCCTGTCTCTGCCAAAATCTCCTGATTCCATAGGTGAGTTCTCAAGTAGGTACCAGAGCTGCAGGCAAGGTTGTAGGCAGGATTTTTTCCCACTTTCACTTAGTAGTATGGATTTCCTCCTGCTAGTTAGAGTTGCAGTTGTAGTGGAGGATGCTAAGGACAGATAAGTCTGTCTAAGTGTGAGGAAATGGATGTAAAATGCTGGATGATTCTGTACTGCCTCAACTAATTGGGAATCTCCAGTCTTGTCAAAACTTCACCTATGTTGCTGTAAAGATTAACTACCTGCCAGGTTTGCAAGTCCCCTCACCTCAAGGCAAAGTTGTTTGCATTTTCTGCCTTCTGTTTTCTTGGAGCCTAAACACTTTAGGTTAAATCTTTAGATTAAACAGATGCACGATTAAAAAAATATATATAAAATTTAAATCTGGGCATTTGGCCATAGTAAACACACTAGAGTTGGTGCTTCTTTGAATGTTTAATGACAATAAAATAAGTTGTTACAAAGTACATTATGCCTCATTTGTAGCAAAGCACCACTTTTATATTAAAATGTTGTTTGCATGTGTGTGATGTAAAAATGCTATTTAGACTTGAACATCTTTATTTCTGCTTGCTACTAACCTCAAATGGTGATTGATTCCTTGGGATTCGTTGGCGTCCTTTCTGCTAACCCAAAACATGTACTTAACCTGTGAGAGTGTGCAGCTGTGGGTAACATGGGTATCTGAGTGTTTGTCCTTCAGAGCAGTATTTTTTTTGTATGGCTTTCCACCAGGGAGAGACTCTGCATGGTGTGCTATTATGTTTCTGTCATGGAGTTTATTAATACTGATTCTGTGCTCTTGTCCTAAGAAATGTTGTGTATTGACTATGCAGGTGATGCTCATCTCTCAAGGCTGAGAGCTCAGGGTTTGTGTAGTGACTGTCTGCATCCAGTGGATTCATCATTTAAATTAAAATCTTATTGCCAGTTATCAACCAGTGCTAGATGTAGGAATTGGAAGAAAAGGACTGTATGGGTAAGATTGCTCTCTATAAAGACGTTCCTGGAAGTCCCTTTGCACAGAGCCTGAAATACATGTACTGGCTGAAACCTGTAGCCTGGTGTCCCATCCTCTGCCGTAACCCTTAATGAATCCCAAAGGAAGACTGGTTTAATGAGATCGTATGAAGAGTTATTTGACAGAACCTGTAAGCTAGAATTTATATATATACGATTTTTTTTAGAGGTATGACTGATACCTGAAGCAGGAATGAGAGATGTGTGGCTGTGCTTTTCTTGTTAGGTCTTCACTGCTCCTTATTTGAAATACTACAGTTCTACTGACTACACCAGTCAGTAGAAGTGAAAAGCTGCAGTCATATTTTTCTGTTTAAAAATGAAATCCTGCAAGTCATGATCATGCATCGCTACAGTTATCTGAAAATATTTGTTTCTGACACCCCGTGGTTGAGCCCCAGAGCAGCAGCAATATGAAAAATTTCATTAGAGAGGGTGAGTCTGTTTTTTCTTTCCTTTATGCTGCTTTTCTATCTCTACTCCAAAAAGTCTTGTTGTGTGACAATGTATTAACCTAGTTGTGTGAACTATTCCTCTCAACATGAAAAAATTAATTGAAGCTCCATGAATTTGCACTGAACGATAGAGGACCCTTCTAGGGTTCTGGAAATTCAATTTTGTCACATGTATAGTACATCTCTAACTATTGGATTTATGGACCATAAGAAATAAAGCTGCTTTTTTCCAAGCTTTTTATTTTTCCTGCATAAGCATTTTTATTGTTCATCTGTTTTCAATAATTCTCAATAAGGGATGGGTTTTATAAAAGATTTTTACAGTAAAAGCTTTGAAGCGTATCGTTACTTGAGTTCATCTTACCCTGAAATAGCTTTTTCTCCAATACTTTGCTCATATCACATGGGACTGGTGTAGCTCCAAGCCCTGGCTTGGACTTGATGGGTCCGACTGGGACAGTTTTCACTGAGAGTGACTCTGCAAGTTTAAGCCTCTGTTTGCATTCAGAAGGTATGCTTGTTGTTCTGGAAGCCTATACTTCAGAACGATGAGACTACCTTTAAAACTGAGGGTGAACATGTAGTCAGAGCTAATCTACCAGCTAGGTATAGCTTGTAAGCCGTTTTAGTTTGGCTTATCCGGGGAAAAGGGTATTTTCAAATATAGACTATGATGCTTTCCTCAAATCAGATAAAGTACTGTTGAAAAATCCTTTTATTGCTAGTATAATTGTCTAAACTGAGATCCTCATTGACGTAGAAGCTTTGCATGGGAAGAAATGCTGTTGCTAATGGATATTGCTTCTTCAGCAAAAGTTTCTGAAGTTGATCTGGCCTATGAATTTCAAATAAGCTGTGCAGAATTCCTTTATGGACTTGAAGACATTCCAGGGGGTTAACTAGAATAGGATTGTGGGGTCTATGTTTCTTCCTTGGTAAGGATAGAAGACATACAAATGGACACATTTACTATCTGTCATAATTGGCTGAATCACACAAAAAGCAGACTTTGTAGCTTGATAACAGCTCTGACTCAAAAGCTGCGTAATTTGCATGTCTCTGTTTGTAATTATCTAATCCTGCTTAGGCTTGCTTTTCCTGAATACTGGTTTTTGTATGGTGAGCATTCCCTCCAATATAGGACTAATACAGGACTGAAGTTCTTTCCCATCACAAGGAGGGATGCTCCGTATAGTGATGGCTTCATTTTTTCCTGACACTTTGTAGGTCATATTTCTCTTTAGACCGAATGAAGACAATTGCTCTCTCATGGATGACACTCTTAAAAGAAGAATGCTAAGTACTCTAAATAATTTAGGTACATTACTAAAAGCATCTACTGCTCTTCTCCAAGGAGTATTCTTGTTACTGGCCTATTCGTTCATGTTTTGCGTCTACTGGCAGTAAAAGCTCCTGGCAGCTGGATATCAGATACCCGCAGGCATGTCAACATGGCTCTGCTTCCCACGTTGGGGAATCTGTGTTAATGCACTGGATTAAACAGAGCAACTGGGAACTGGAAACACTGACTGTTCACGTGCCCTGGTCCTTCCCATCTCAAATTAGCAAACAGCTGTAATAGGTGATTCAACTGGGGGAAACATAGTAGGAAGCTTAACAGTCTGTCTAGCCTTTTTAAGACCTCTACTTGAGCTAACATCAGTCTATGTTAAGCCCTGATAATAAGTTGTTGTTATTCCCAGGGACTTGTTTATTTGTTTGCACAATTGACCAACACATGAAGTATTTACTGGTAATCATGGTTGCCCATCCTTTTTTATATGGTGTTCCCTGAAGATGAGAATGCTGATAAAGGTAACTACATGGACCCCAGCATTTGCAAATATGACAGAGAGCTCTAGCTTATTAGAACGTTTTCTGAAGCAGGTCTGTTAGGCAGTCAGAATAGTTACAGAGAACATTTAGCATTCATTGCAACAGTTTTCACTTCTACACAGGTGTTCTTGGGTAGCTTTTAATGTGATTGATTTTGCAGAGCTGCTAAAGGATATGTAGACTATGAAGTGTTTGTAATACTAATTCTCTTAATAACTGGCGTATAATAATCCAGTTATGGTTTAGAAAGGTCTGGTTAAAAATTGCAATGCTTTAATGAAACCATTGGAACCTTTGACATGAAAGAATAATAAGCATATAGATTCTTTATGTTAAAAATAAAATTTGGCAACGGAATGCAAAGAGCCCTTGTGACTTCTTCTGAGTGAGTTTGGAAGCCGTGCGGGGAATGCCTGACACTGAGCATGTGCTGTAACCCATTATGAAGTCAGATTGTAGTTGGAACTTTCAATGTTTCTCTAAGAATTCTGACTCAAATGTAAGTAGTAGTTGAATAGATATAGTTGTATTGTAAGGTACCGATCCTATGCATGTCATTTACCAGTATGCATGCAGTTACATATCATTTTGATGAAAGGAGATTGAAAGGGTAACTTTCTGAGATGGGATCCGACACCTCTACCTTGCTGGCCCTAAGTGGCGTAAGCTTTTGTACAATGTGTTTCTCTGTTTTAGTTCAGCTGTGCTCTGCCTCGCCTGCCTGCCACACTACTTCTCTCAACTCCACACATAGCAGGTTAATAGCCGTCTTTGGTGGAAACACATTCCAGAAGCCTCATCTAAAATGTGGGTGTACAGAGACTGGTGTTTGCTCAAGGTCATCAGGACTCCTATTGTCTCTTGCTTAGGTCGAATAGAAATTACTGGCCTAGTCATAGCCATGACCCAGAACATACAGTTATTATTGGTTTCAAATAGGTGGAGAAAAATAACCTGCTTTTATTAATCTTGATAGTAGAAATTACGTTCACAATGCATACCAGCTGTCAAGGTGTCTTTGTGTTTTGAAATCATTGCAGTCATATGAATTTTAACAGCCGTTAGATTTTTGGATTTTTGTGCAGAATTTTAGCCTCTGTTTTTTGAAAAATGTCTCTAGAGTTAAAATGACTATGTACACAAGAATTTAAAATCTGATATGTCAGATAGGATTAAATTTGAAATTTCATGTTTGCTACTGTGTCCTGTAGAAATCTAATCTTGGCGTTAGAACAACTTATAATACCATACTGCAGCTATTGTATACGGCAGAGAAAATTTTAAAAGGTTTCCAATGCCTGTAAATTTTTGTTTGAACACGCAACGTGCTTGTAAAGACAGTCCAACTTCACATCTTCCCTGTAAGGTACTTTGTCTGGAAACTGCTCAATTTAATGGGTTCTCATGGCCAAATATACAAAGTTTTTCATACATTGAAGCACTACAGTGTTTGTTTACCAAAATCAGCTATTCTTGAAAACATGGGTTAGACTTAAAGTGAGTAGCTTGACTTGCATAACTTTTCAATTATTTTAGCTGGAGATATTATTGCTGTTATTGGTTTGTTCGTGTGTTTTTTTTTTTTATTGTCGTTGTTGGGGTTTTTTTTGTTGTTTTTGTGGGTGCTTAGCTTTCAATTTTTACACATGCAAGTATGAATCTTTGTTGACTTAGAAGTCAAAGTTCATTTTTATGGAGTTTGACCATAAATCAGCCCTATGAGTCTTCACTCAACCTTGCGTTACTTTTTTGTTTGTTTGTTTTGTTTTAGTTGGGGTTTTTTTATGGTGTTTTGGAGGTGGTTTTGTTTTGTGTGGGTTTTTTGTTTGTTTTGGGCTTTTGTTTGTTTGGTTTTATGGGGAAGGTTGTTTTGGGGGTTTTTGTTTTTTGTTTTTTTTGGTTTCTTTGGGTTTTTGGGAGTTTTGTTTGGTTGGTTTGTTTTTTTTTTTTAGATTGGTTTGAAAGAAGTTTGATAAAGCAAAAGGAGACCTTTGAATGGATCTGTCACATATTTGGTGTCTTACTCTTCCTTTTCTCTCCAAGTGCCATCAAGGAAAGCTTAATGATTGACAGTTCACAGATAGGAAGATGTAAGGTGTTCATAATG
Organism: Arenaria interpres; assembly: GCA_013399435.1. NCBI lineage: Eukaryota > Metazoa > Chordata > Aves > Charadriiformes > Scolopacidae > Arenaria > Arenaria interpres. Next base: position 314,831 of record VXAK01026231.1, read on the forward strand.
CTTGTGGTAATGGCTGTCATTATGTTGAACATGATGCTGCTGGGTTATATTTTCAAACTTTTCTTTTTGTCAAGCTGAATTTTAGTGAAAAATTATATCAAAACCAAACCTATGTCAATTTTAGTTCCTTAATGAAAGGAAGCTCTGCCTTAAGTTGTCTTTGTTTAGTGCTTATTTCAGAAAAGGAGCGCATCTTCCAAAGTTCAGTGTCTTTTCTGCTGGTCAGTACCTGCAGGGTTACTGTAGCTCTTTGTTGCCTCATCTCCTTTTCCCCTACCACTAGTAGTCCTTGCAAACCTGTCTCCTAGGATGAGGCATTAGCCTCTGAGCATGCTAGTCCTACTGCTGTTGTCGTCCAAATTTTCTCAAGTAGTGAGGCCAGCCTGCACAGATCCTGCCTGTCACAGGCCTTTCGAAGGCTTAAGGAAACTGAATTCACAAGGAGTTTGTGTGTTAACCCTTCAGCCCTCTTTCAGAATCCTCTTAATGCTGTAGCGGAGAGGCCCAAAGGTCTCTCTACTATAGGGTAACAACTGCAAAAACCCCAACACTGTACAGTAGCAATTTTCTGGTAGCTTCTCAGGTTGGGGAGCAGATGGCAGTGGTTTGAGTGGAGAAGTGAGAAACTAAGTACTCAATGGGAAATAATTGATTCAGGTGGTTGGCCTGATTGTCGTCATCTCCCATTCTGGGCATTTTTGAAGGTGAGAGATCAAGCACAAGGGTTGAATGTGAACTCAGACAAGAGATGCTATCTTGGCAAAGGTGGGTTGTTTCTAGTTGAAATGTAAGACATCTACTGCATAGCCTTGCCTTTGTAGATTTAATTAAATCCTCTGTTACATCTTCCTGCTGGAGTTAAAAAATGGGGATTGAAATGAGACTTGATTTAGAGTGGACAAAAGCTTTGCTGACGTGAAGAGTATAATAAGTTATTTTCAAGAGGGAGTTACCACAATGGAAATATTTCTGTTGTTGTTCCCTCAGAGACCTGTCTTGACTAACACTTTCATTATTGACTTTGAACTAGATGAGCTTCTGTAATTTGTGAATAACGATGGGAAACAGCTCTGCTGCAAAAGGACAATACTATACTACAGTGAAAGAACTTTGTGGAGTGGAAAAGTAGATGTGCCATGAAGTCAGTGGTGCAAAATGCTGAGCAGTGCAGGGAGGAGACCATTACAGTAAAATTTTTAGTGGGCATCTTGCTGTTTGGAGGCAGCTAAGGATCAAGGGTGTGTTACTTGAGTCTAAACTCAAGGATTGTCAGCATGGCATGGTGTATAGCTGAAGGCAGGAGAAAGGCTGCTGTACACCAGAAAAAGTTTTGATAAAAGAATGCTAGAACCTGTGTAAATGATCCTCTTTAGAGGGCCAGAATGGAAATGTTGATTTAAACGAGAACATCTGTATGAAATTGCTATTAGAGTGCTTGGAGAAAGTGGGAACTCTACCTTCAATGTAGACTTCCTCTAAGACTGTTTTGCTCAGGACTGTGAAACTAGAAACGGATCTTGTCTCCCAGAGGTAGAACAGATGTTCTGGGCGGATGTGCTTACTCTGTGAGTACTTCTGAGGAGTCATCCTTGGTTCCTCTACAAATGTTCAGAGGGATATAAATCAGTCATGGGAAAAAAAGGCTGAAACTACAAGTTGTAATGCTAGATCACAGGAATGAAGTTTTAAAATTATCCTCCAGACCTGGCAGCAAGGTTAGGGATTCTATGTTAAAGCAAGAGGTCTTTAAACTGTTACAACAGTGCCGGTCTTTCTCTGTAACATGGGGAAAAAGTCACTTTCTAGGTAAAAATTCCTAAAAAATTCTGACCGTTATGCTTGCTATTTTGTTATCTTTCTGTTGGGCCTTACATTTGTAAGTGCCTAGGGAAATGTGGTGGTGTGGCTACTCTGTGGACGGTTTCTCACAGGAGAAGGAAATCTGGAAGAACCAAGACCATCTTTTCCTAATACTGGCTGTATGGCTTTCATTTGCCTGAAGTCAGTGTCAACTATGGTTTTGACTGTTCTTGGAAAATGTGAGTGGCTTTTGTAGTCCTGGGTGTAGACCACTCCTTTTAGCCTGATTTTAGGCACCCAGTGGTCTGAAATGTTGCATTCCTGGTAGAACAGGACTGCTCACAAAGTCAGGACTGGGCCATAGGGAAAGAGCTGTTATGAGGCACATCATCAGGCCTCTCTGTCTCTTGGTCTGCCCTACGGTGGGCTTTGCTTCAAAAAACAGCTGTTTAATTAAACGCCAGGACTGTTGCCAAATTCTAGTGTGTCGTAACTAAAACATTCTCCGTAGGCAAACTCTGACCGAGCAGTCAGTGTTGATGAGAAACCTGATGCACCCTGGAGATTGTGCTCTCCGGAGGGTGTTCTTCCAGTTTGAACGGAGACTGAAAGGGGATGAACAGATGGAGAGCAAACAAGCTCATCTGCAGTCCTGTAAAGTTGTCAGTGAACTGAATCTCTTCATCCCGCTTGTGCAGGAGAAGTAGTGAGTAGCCATGTGCAAGCACACAGCTCAGTCATCTGTCACTTACCAATGCTTTTGTGGATTTTGACAGTGCTGTCGTGGAAGTCAGTCTAGTTCAGTGCTCCGTATCAGTACAGACTTGTTAGATGAAGAGAGTGACATGACCACCTACTTTATCCCCTGATTTTTACAACTTTTTAAAAGAAATAAATCATTGTGGAAGATAGTGTGTATCATGACCCTGCATTCCTTTGCAGGGATCCTGTTATATGTCACTTGGCAGTTTGTTTTACCCGCTGTGGTGGGTACTTGAACAACTTGCAGAGAGGCTTTTATTCTCTGTTGCTCTCTTCAGTGAAAATGAGAAGATTAACTGCTTTCCCTTGCCAGAAAATGGAGAAAAGGGTTTCCCTGGTCTCTTCCAGAATTTGAACGTTGGTTGGGTGGGTTGGTTCCTACTGCTGGACTGCAGCAGTAGAAAAAAATTCCAGTCCTCCAGAGCTTGTTGTCTTGTGTGTTGAATGAATCAGGTGAATGCAGAATGACAGACTTAATTCAGAAAAAAAAGGTATTTAATTTAATACTACTTGGCTTGATAGGTATTTGCCTACCTACTGGCAGACTGCTTAAGTCACAGACAACATTAGCTGAGAGAGTCAAAGGGTGAGGTAGCTTTAAAGAGATTTCATTGTCTTGAAAGGCACCTTGGGAAAGTGCCAGTGGACGTCAATAAGGGAGTAGCTGGAATTGAAGGTTGTGAAGAAAGAGCCACTTGGTTGGTTTGTTTCAGTGGACCAACGAGCAGGATGGGTACAGTAAACCATGAACATGTCTGAATCAACCAATCGTACCTCCCTTGTGTGAGGTAGTGCCTGGGGATAGTTTTCATTGTGTTGACTTTTAAAATGAACAGTGCAGGCAATGTGAGCTCTTGCTGTAAGATGTTTTTTCTCTGTGGTGCCTCTTCTGGAAAGGGGGACTGCCAAAATGCTTAAGGAAGGTTAGTCTGCACTATTGTAAGCCAGTGGAGCAGAGTTATGAAAGCTGAGGCTGAGACTTACCCCTCTGAAATAGGGATAATTTTACATAGTGAAAGGTCAAGCTGGTGCAAACCGAAGGTTTACATAATGGATTCCTCAAAAAAGGTTTCTTTTCAAATGGGTATTTACTAATAGCCGTTATGTGGCTTTAAGGTAAGAGAAAATGACAAGGGCGTGATAGTACTCCTTTCTGAGAGGTGTGCTTTTCTTCAGTTGGATGAGACAGCTGTGCCAAAAAGGCATCTGCTGCCTGGTATTGTCAGCCAGAGCTCAGAGACAGACCCACCTTTCTGTCTCACCCAGTCCAGTGGACATCTGCTCAGTATCCATCTCTTCATTTGTGTGCCAAAACCACTTTGGCAAAGGATCTTCAATAGTTGTGTATGGTTTAAAATGCTCTAGATATTAAAGAGGTATCCAGTCATTTGTGAGTGGACTTATTTACCAGAGATGTTTGTCATTAACAGATGCCTGTCTCTGCTGCAGCTTCAGGTTTTATGGTGATGATTCCTGAAGCTGAATTTTACAATTGTGGCTCAAATTAGACTATTTTTCACTTCAACAAAAAGTGTGCTGTATTACAAAGGAAAAGGTCAAGGAGCATCGCACCTTAATAAGTAGCCAGTGAGAAAACTTGCTGTGAGGCGTTCAGTGGCATCTGAAATAGGAATCATGAATTTCAAAGACGTAATACTGGTGCAGTTGTTGCATTGTATGACTCCTGTTTCTGAAGTGATTTTAAAAATGGAAACACTGTTACATTTCTTCTTGATTGTATGCATCTGCCTTTGTGCATTTATATACAGAAATAAAGTCCCTCTCTGAATTTTCTGGTCAGCATGGGTATTAAAATAGTATTTATTCTTTGGTATAATTATGAATTACTAGATGTGCCATGCTGATATCTTGTGCGCTGTACCTAGTAAAATGGTTGCAGAGGGAACCTTCCTAGAAAAGAAACAGTGCTGGTGTTACTGTCTAAAAATCAGCTTGATTATTTTCCTGCGGTGACTTCCTTTTGGTAGACTGTGGTTTATTGCAGAGGTGTAGTACGATCATTACATAAGTACAAACACCTGTTCCACACTGTTGGAAGCATAGGTTTGCTTCTTTTTTTTTTAAATACTGATTTTATCACCTCCCTTCTGCTACCCAACTCTTTATATTTATTCCTACTTGTTTTCTGACGTAGGCATAGGGTAAGTTTCTCTTGTATTCTTCGCTTCCCCTTCTTTCCTCTACAGACTGTCATTGCTGATGTTTTCAGCAAGTAACATCTTATAAAGCTTGTCATCACCTTTGTCAAAAGGAGCAGCAAACAATGAAAAAACAAGTGTGGATGATTTTAAATATTCTTGCCTTCTCTCAAGTCCTCTGGTAGTGCATTTAAGGTGAACATGCAATTATTTGGTTTAAAATGCTGCCGGAGCTGGCTTGAGCTGACATAGATTTTTGCACTGAGGCACATACATTGCGAGAATGTGATCTGCTCCATTTATGTTTGCAAGGGGCACCAGCTGAAGAGAGGATAATAGTAACACGGACTGCTGCCGCCCTACTGGGACCTGGTCTGGGTACCCAGTGTCCTCCCTGGACAGAGTTATTGGGCTTGATTGTTCCAGCTGGTGTAGGACTGTGATGGTCTTCCTGCTGCTGTAAGGCTTATAGCTATGTTTAGAAAAATGTTAGCCTTAAATTTCCTTTAATGAAGGTAAGGAGTTCCTGAGGAAATACTCGGACAATGTTTATGTGAGAAATTGCTGCTTCAGTATGTTGTATAGTTTTGGAGAAATCAGCTTTAGTAAATGGGTGCTTGTGTTTCAGTATTGGTACATATTCCACTGGTAATTATTCCCTGATATATGGAATTATTTTTGCATTTCAGTTCAACTATATTTTGCACTATGTACTAATGAACTGGTAGAAGAGTATCTTGAAACCTTCTGAAGGCCCTTTCAGTGTCAGAACAATGGTTTTCACTCAGTAGCACGGTAGAAAATGAGATAAATCAGCAAAACTTCTAACTGGGTTGGACAAGCAGTATTGCTCCTTGTTGTCACAGTACAGATGGTTTCTGAAGACTAAATTTTAAGAGGAGTAAGTCAGGTTCTTGGCATGGCAAGCAGCATTTCTCAAACTGTAATTTTATAGTGGCATTTAGTTAAAACATATGTTAGGAAAAAAAATAATTCTATGAGCAGTTAGCAGCTCTCCTAAGCATAGTTAGCAAAGGATAAGCTGTCCCTTTAAAAGGATATTGTGGAAATGAACACTGGAGCAAGCTTCCTGCACCTGTGTCTCTTTGACATCAGCTATGTTTTGATCTGATACGCAGCCATGGGCATACCAAGACCAGAGAGATGCAGGTGTTTCCCTCTGGCTCATGTAAACTATATGCTTCCCTGGAAATTAAGTGCAGCTTGCTGCTGCCTACAACTACAAAAGTGGATGCGTACTAGTTAAGCAAGTGCTTAGGTATGAAAGGTGCCAAATGGTACTAGTCAAGGCTTTTCAAACAGGAGGGAATGGGAGGAAATGCACAACTGTCGTCAATTCCCAGGGCAGAACTTCTCTGCTCCACGCTCTACTTTTGCATACAAACGTCCAGACTTGCTCGGTCTGCGAGCAAAAACTTACAAATGTGATTGTGAATTTTATTAAACTTAGATGCTAGAAATAAACTTTGGTGCTAGAAATAATCTGACAGGTTGGAGCAAGTGCAGAAAGATACAAAAATACATCCCAAACGGTTAAATTGTCAGACTTTTCTATTCCTTTCTTGGAAGTTGCGTTGAGAATGTTTCTTGTCAGACAGATTGTGGTCAAGGAGTCAGAGTAGCTAGTTCTCAGAAGTGAGTTTGCAGTGATGACTGCTTTCAGCAAAATGAAGCTAACCAGAGAGACTGAAAGCACTGGAAAAAGTTGAGTTGCATTTTGTTCATACTTTGGTCTAATGGGTCTGCCATAAACAGACTCCAGAAGAGCAGCCTTTAATTTCATTTGGTTTATCAGGTCACATCTTTCAAAGTCACAAGGAACAAGGTGCTAACCCTTGAATAGAGCCAATTGGGCCATCTCCCTTCATTGCACTACATAGGTGACATAGTCAGTTTCCAACTGATGCGAAAACCATTAAATGAATAATTGTGTGGAAGTTTATGCAAGGAGACAACCAGAAGGAACTTGCAGATAGGGTGCTTGGACCTTAGCCTGTTGACCACAGACTCTGGTCTGTGTTTTCCATTAGCCTCAGACCAGTTGACAGCCCCATTTGGATTTCTAGTTTCATTCCCATGTTACCAACCCTTTGATTCTTGAGAGCAACTTTTTTGAGATAATGAACTTTTTCTTTTGGAATTGTTGCTGTTACATTGCCGTAGGCCATTGTACCACTTTATATGCCCTCTCTGAACTTCTAACAACTCCTTCGGTTATTACAAAGCTTAAAAATGTTTTTTGTTGGATCATTTTAGAAAATATCTTTTTCATGTTTCTTTGGTGTGGCTTTTGCTAGTTTTTACCAGTACTGTTTAATTAAAACATATGTGTTAAAGTGGGATCAAGAAGCAGAGATGATTTACTGAGGTTACACCAAGTGTTTCAGGCTGCTCACATGACACTGCAGTTAAGTGTGGTGAAGATCTGGTGCCAAATGACAGGATATCAATGCAAGCATCGTGTCTTTCTCTGCCCCCTCCCCCCCTCCTCTTCTGTCCTGGTGATGAGTTGAGTCAAGGAAAAAACTTAGCATTAATAAGTGAATGTTACAAGAATCAGTGTGGCACAGAGCAGGGCAGTAGGGAGCTGGAGACCGGCCTGCTGTGGTGTTGCTGGGGCAGGGAACGATGGCCCTGGGGGGTTGAAATGGGGTCCTGGGCTGTGGGCAGGTAGGGGGAAGCCCAAGGGGGAGAGAGGTGGGCACGAACAGACTGGGCTAACAGCGCCGTCCAGGCCATAACTGTAGTAACTTTCTCCTTGTATGCTTTTGGTTCCCAGGAACCATCCAGACAAAAACATTCTAAGCTAGAGGTTGTTTGGACTGTTACGGTCAGAAACACACTTACTGTATATAAATGTGGCTAACCTCTTTGGCTGCCAGTGTCCTGGCAGTTCTACACCTTTGCCAAAGGTTCTTGTGACTTTGCAAGCCTAACCTACCTCTCATTACCTTTTCTGGTTTTGTCTTAAATGCAAGAAGTCTAGGCTGGTTAAGGTTGAACTGTGTGGGCTACTCTGGCTGGGCTAAACTAAGGTGAGGCAGTTGCTGTCCTTACCCTTCTTCCAGCTGCTTATCTTGGCTCTGGCTATTAGTGGCTGTCCTGTTATTTCTGCTCACTTTACTTCTGCTGCAGATGTACCTATCTTCAATGTTTATTTTTTTTTCTTAATGCGGTGCTGATACTGAATACTACAAATATGATTTGTCGTACCTAAGAATAGAATTATTTCCTGTCTGTGCTGCAGGAGAGAAAGAGGACTGAAGCGTGTCTTTTCACAAAGATATGGGATAAAACACTTTTGAGAAAAACGCGATTCTGAAATTCTTACAGAATGACTCAGTTCAGTCTGAGCTTCACAGATATGAATCAGAAGGCGTTTATTTTTTTTATTCTCAAAATATAACCAAGCAATCTTTATGCTGGTGGCATACATAGTACTTAGTGGCAAGAATGAAAAAAATTCAAAAGTAATTACTGAATTATCAGCAGGGTAGATATTAGCTACCTTTAGTTTTGCCTTAATGTGTCCTTTTCCCACTGAATACCTATATGGATTATAACTAACAGTGCCCCAGTGAAGGTCGAAGGGCAGGCTAAAAAGTGTCCTTTGTCTTTTTGTTGCTAGTCTGTTGGGATACCTAGAGTATACTATGCTTAAAATAGATGAGGAAATTATAATGTCTCATAGCTGATGCTTTATTTTTAATTCTGAGAGTTTCCATGTTCTCTGAAAGGAAAACTTATGTGGAAGACAGCTGAAATAAAGATAATGCTGCAGATAAAACCAAGAATGATGAACTGGCATTGAAAGCCACATTGTTTCTATGGAGAATTACTATCCTGCTCATATTCTGGGGATGGATGAGCCTCTATTGCTAGATAAGCATCTATTCCCAGTGTCAGGCAATGACTGCAGCAGCAAATTATAATGTGCACACTCTGTGCTGATTTAAGACCAGAACATGAGTAAGTTATGCAATTGAAACTACAGAGAGTTTTCAATAGGAATAATGGAATTATTTCTATTATAATAAAATTATCTGTTAAAACTGTGTCTTAAAAACAATCAGGCAGGTACTGTTTTTTGGGGGGAATCCTGGGTGGGGGTGGTGGTTTGTTTGCTTGTTTGGCTTGGTTTGGTATTTTGTTTGCTTTTGTATTCTTTTTGCTTGCTAACATTGCCAGACATTGTGGTCAGTGCAGCGTTAGTTTCTTTAGATTTCTTCCTCCTTTTTTCTCTGAATTCTATGAAGTTCAAAGTTGATTCTCAAGTATACAGTGTGAAACCTTACTTTGATTCAGTTTTCTTTTGTAACCATGTCTTCTTTCATACTCTTAATTGTTTTTAATTCTGTTATATGTGCTGATGTCTTTGGTTTCTGAACCTGCTGGTACAGGGCTTGTAATTTTGCCAAACTTGATGGCCAATAGAAAAAATATAGACGTATTTCTCAGGTGTGCAGATTTTCTCCTTTTAATTGCCTTTAAGGTACCACTTTACACCACTGTCTGCCTTTTTCCACAAATCTCTTTTATTTAGTTTTCATAATTCCAGAATGTTTCAAAGTCTCTTTTTACTTACATCCCTGAGTCAGCCACTTCCCTTTCCCCCCTCCCCCTCCCTGTATCCATCAGTGAAGAAAAGCTGGAAGTGACTGTGCTTATCTAAATGAGTAAAGTGATCTTTGTCTGATTTTTCTTAGCCGTCAGATGCCTTTGTTCTTCTTTACTTAAAAAAGTCATCATAGGCTTTCAGATTTGTATTGTCATGTGAAAAATTTTCACATTGCTTTTCATAGCACACATTGATACCAGAGTACTTTGTTTCTACGCTGTCTTGATAAAGGTATTTCACTTCCTCACCTCTTTACTGTTGGCTCTGATTTAACCAGCTGTCAACATTCAAACTGGAAATTTAGGGGCTATTGTAAGGTTGGTGATTGTGGTGTTACTATGTATTATGCCAAAAGAGCCACTCCTCTAGCACTACTGCAGCAGCCACCTCCAGCTGTGGGTTCCTTCTGCTTCCGCTGTACCTGATTTAGTAGTCATGCACTTATAGGAAGAATCTGTTTAGTTTGCTCATCCAGCTCAGGACAAAGATAAAGGAATTACTTTTTAAATCAGATTCAGCAATCTATGCTATATCTTGTTATGCCAATTTAGTGTCATACCAGGAAAGTAGGACACTTTTAGTAGAAACTTCTGTGGGAATATTTTCAGCATGGTACCCAAACTTTGTTAGATTTTGGATAATAGCACCAAAAGTAGGCTGTAGGAATGCTGATACCATGGGAGAAGTTTTGGAGATCTATTACCTGACTTAAGCATGTGCAGAAGCTCCTATATGGGTGGAAAGAATTCTATAAAAATCTAGGCTTCAGTCAAGCTTGATAGATGTCATACCAATTGCTTTCACACTCTGTGTTGCTGCTGTGCTTGTTTTGGTAAATTGAAGAATTTGCCTTCACATGTCAACCTTTCCCAAGCGACGTCCTGCAAAGTAGTCATGCTAAGAACCAAGTCCATAAGGGAAGCTAAGAGCAGGGACCAGTGAAAGCTTAGCCAGCCAGGGAAAGGTCTGGTGAAGTTAACAAACAGTGGTGTGCAGTAAGATTTCAATAGAAGAGGTAAAAGTCAGCTATTGAAAATGGGTTGAGAGCTGGGAAGTAGATTGGGACCAAAACTTGCTTTGGATCCTCCTCACAGATGAGCAAGTAGAGTTATGCAGCCATGCTGACTGGGTAGCCTTGCTTTTAGACTTCCTTTTGGATGGAGAAATGAGGCATGACTGGGGACTAAACACTGTATTCAAGAAAAGGTTCTGCCTGCCGTAGTTACATCTTTAATTGCTGGCTAAAACTCCATGTGTGAGATTGATGGTGTCTTATAAGGTGTAAGCAGGATAGCTGGGCTTTGATGCCAGAACATTCACAGCTACTTTTGACTGTGAACGTAGTACGTCTGCTCATGCAGCACTAATAGGCACTTTGCACTGTAGTGTACACATTGGATGCACTTCTAATAAATGGATGAAAATTATCGTTGAGAATATCGTAACTCTTGCGCTTCAAGTGAAATGAGCATTAACATTGATACTCTGAGTTTAATGTTAACCTTTTGTGTTCAAATGCAGGGACTGGTTGTGAAAATCTAACTACAGATTTTAACTGTTAATAGTATTATCATGGAAGACAAACATATATTGGGTGGTTTTGATTTTGGACTTCTGGACAGCATGTTACTATTTAATAAAACTCAGACGTATAGCAAATCCCTGATGCATTCCAGTGAAACAGTGTTTCTGCACCCACTTCAGAATCTATATGGGAGTTCAATCTCTCAGGCTACAGCCACCCCCTGGCATGTCTCTTGTGGTAATGTGCAAATGAAGGCTACTAATTTATGTTTTGTATTGAACTGAAGAGCCATTGCCTTTTCTAAATGCAAGGGATTAGAATTTCATTTAAATTTTGGTGGATTTAGGGAGAAACAAATTTGAAGCAGCCATCACTGGAGAACCAGGCAATGAAGTGACATTCTCAAAGATAATATAAAGCCAAAAAAGGGATTTTGTTTTGTTCTGACTCAATTATGTTTAAACTTTCTTGTGTTGGTTTAATAATTATTTTCATCTGTTGGATTAAAGAAGTAGAGTTAAGGTTAGGTAATATGTACTAAGGAAGCATTGTTTCCAACTAAACTTTAGAACAGCATATCTTGAGTAAATAACTTTCTTAAAACACGTTGGTGATTGGAAGACAGTGTGTAATGAAAAGCCCAATTCTGAATGAATGTAAGGGTTTCTAAGAAGATTCTGTGATTGGTAGGATGGCCAAAGTTTTATTCCCTTGTTTTTGCGGCAAAGTAGGTGGCTACAGAATAGGAACCGTTTTTGGAGTAGAGGCTGAGCCATTTCAATGGAAGGTAGTATTTTAAGACTCAGTCATGAGACATGCTAGTCCTGTCAACTAATAAAAAGAGGATGTTAGAGATTTCTCATCTTGTTTTCTCACTTTGAATTTAAGTAAGAAATGTACTTGCATTCTTTTCTTCTCAGGCAGCTTTACTTAAATAATATTTCCCTCCTAGACTAAATTATTCACGGGCTTTTAGCAGTGTTTGAAATGTAGAACTTAATGCTTGGAGTGGGTGCAAAGTTTGGCTGCAAATTAGCATTGCCTTCAGTGACACAGACTGCTTAGTAGACCTTAAAGAGGCTTTGCACTAGAGTAGTTTATGACACGTTATTACTTCTTTATAAACTCAGCAGTGGTATGTGCTGTTCCTCACTTTGTACAGTGAAATGCTTTTATAGGCAGAGATGTATTGTCTTCAAAAGGATGGTGATTTTAGCAGTCCCATTTAGCAGCTGTTGGTTCACAAGCCTCATTACTGAGTGTTGAAATTCTCTAGAAAAGCGATCATTATCAACTGTTACATGGCAGAGGTACAGGAGTGAGACAGGTTGCTTGAAAAAGCTGAAATATGTGCGCTGCCCCTTTTTAGTCATTAGATTAGATAAGTCCACTTGAAGACTTCATTAAATAAAGTCTTTAGCCATTCTGAAATCATAGCGAGTTATTTGGCACAAAGATGTGAGCTAAGGCTGTCCCAGTTAAAAACCCAGTACGTCAAATCTGTTTCCAGCACAGCAAGTACAAACTGGGTCTACACGGACAATCTCACTTAAGCTTTAAATTTTTAATCCAGCCTTTCTGAATAGGCTTGCCTTGCTAGTAATAAACATCATTCTGCTAAACAGTCCTGAAAAATTCAATCTCAGGCATGTATTTTTGTGTCAGCTTTTCAAATGTTTTGTAGTATAGTGGATAAACCATTGTGTCTTGCTAGCTGCAGAACTTCCACAGTCATAGTTACATCAGAATTAAGCCAAGCCTTCCTGCCCTCGGTATTACAGCTTCACACTGCAAACAGCTTGTTGAACCTTGTTGTGGTTCAGCTCCTTGTGAGGGGCTCAGCTGTGCCCTGTGGTGGGGCCATTGGAGCCAGCTGGAACCAGGCTACATGGGGCTAGCAGGAGCATCCACCAACACCTGGGCAACCCACAACAAATACAAACTCCTAAAAGATAGTAAAAATGAGTAAGCTGACTGATTCCCTAGAAGAGATACTTTAGGCATACTCGTTATATTCTGTTAGCGTTTGCAGGAGGTTTTGTTAGCACGCTGTGATACTTGGAAAGGTGAGGAAGGCAGCAGCTGGAAGAAAGACAATGAAGGACAAACTGGCCTATGTGGCCTGAGTTGAAATTTAGCTTAAAACTTACAGAAATGCTGCAGAACTGAGTATACTATTTCATAGCTAATTTATGCCATTTTTCAAATTAAGTGATTCTGGAAGTTGGAGTTATGATTTAAAAAACAATAATAATGTAACAATTCTTGTAGAGAATGCATTCTGAAATGTTTTAGGAAACATTGTGCCAAAACAATGTTTCTTAAGAAACATATCTAGAAACTCTTCAATCTTCAGTAGGCTTCCTGTGAACCATTCAGTTTATTTCCTTTCCGTGGGATTGGAGTTTGTGCAGATTACTGTTTGTTTTATCACATCCTGACAAATGTTGGGTGGAATGAAATTTGTAGCCTGTGTGTATTATGTTGACACGTGTTTTAATTTGATTTGCAAAAGTAAAAAAAAAAAAAAAAAAAACACACAAAAACACACTTTTAAGGGTTTTNACCCTGCTCCTAAGATTCTTGGGCAGAAGGAAAATATGGACTTTTAAATTAACCTGTAACCCATGCTGAAAGCATGAGTGACAACGCTTGTATTCAATATTCAATATTGTATTCAATATTAAATCAGTGGTAGTTTGCTCAGCAGTTAAGAGTTAATAAATGGAAACCAGTTTTATGACATATAATTTCCATTGGTAGAAATGTGAAGTTCAGGGAGAATGATTGTCCAAAGTGTGTAGTCCAACTTGTGCTTTTCCTTTGGATGAATGAATTGATATCTTGCACCTTTAAAGGATGCCATATATCCTCAAAGCCTAAGCGTCACAGTGGGCTGCTGATTTCCATGGGAGTACTAAGAAACATACTAGGGGTCTGCGGTCTCTGGAGGTGCAGATTGTAAAGGGATATGTTTGAGGTTTTGGAGACTTGGACCAGCATAATGTGGGTCGCGGAAACAGGAGAAGGGAAAGAGCTTTTTGTTTCCTCTTGCATGATCTCTGATGCTTTGAGGTTTGGATTGGTTTTTTTCTGGAACTCTTCTTGATGTAGTTGGCATATATTTGATAAAAAAAAAAGTCTTGTCTGAAGATATAAAAGAAAAAGTAATGACCATCTGGTAGAAAAGCCATATATATATGCCCTCTCATGTTGAGAAGTTAAGTTTGACTAATGTAATTTATTTAAGAATTGATGGCTTAAGTAGAGAAATTTTTCAGACTTCTTGCAATATAATGCTTTTGGACAATTAAAAAGATTAATGGCTCCTATTATTCTGGACTTTACTGCTTTTTGCTCTTTTTGCTGAATTACTACGTTTTGGTTTTCTGTTTTGGCATTTTGGGTAATGTTTCACTTCAGCACAGCAAACAGTGGATTTGGCCCTGCTGTGCGTTTAACTCCTGAGGGAACTATCACTGCCTGCTGAAGGCAGGTGTCACTGGATTAAACTTGATGTTGAGACTAATGCTGCTGTTATTTTCCAGGGTGGCGTACTAGAAGTCTGCCTGCTCGATCTTAGAAGTGTGGGTAAATGCCTGTACATCAGAATCCAAGAGCAAATGTGCTGCGAAAAAAACCAACCCAACAAAACCAAATCAAAACGACGAACAAACAGCAACAACAAAACCCTCCTAAGCAAATTAAAAACCCTAGTAAAACTATTCCAGAGCAGAGTGAAAGGGACTCACTGCCAGGACAGACCTTTATCTATCACATAGGTCAATGCATAGCGTATCATTTTTCTTACGACTTGCATCACATAATTCAGGCAGCCTATGTTTATGCTGGCTGGATGTGCAGTAACAATGAGAAAAAAAAACAAAATACAACAGAAGAGGTGGCAGCCACACAGTCAGAATCACTCTCTGTAATAGGGCAGCTTTGCATGTATACTTCTGAAAAAGGTTTTTCAGACTTGGGCAATCATAGACTGAACTTTTCAGGGTAATATTAAACTGCATTGCTTCTGTCCTGACTGACTCGTGATGTCTTTGACACTTTTCAGCAGTGAGTGTGACTGGCAGAATTCAAAGTTTGCTTTTTACCAGTTCCTGCTGGTTCCTTTCCAGTGTTTATCAAATGCTTCCATTTGGCTAAGATGCCTTGTGTGTGTTTAGTCTTATTTCTGTCCTGCAGGTTTTTAACAGCCTGGAATACACTGATAGAGGTGTTTGGAGAAATACCGCTCTAATCGGTATGCTTCTGAAAAAAAAGATTATAAGTAGCTATACAAGCAGCTGGGAAAAAAGTAGCAGTTTTGAAATATGCATTAAGACCACCCAGTTCCATGCGCAACCTTCTAATAACATTTCATTGGATAATCTGTAGCATCTCTTTATTGATATAGGTATTTGTTCTGATAGCAACACTGAAGATGCAAACACTTCTATAAAACAAACAAACTTGATGTTTTAGTCAATATAGCCATCTGTGATAAAAAGAAAACGGAACACATTATTTTAGCTGTCATGACTGAAAAAGAGACCAGATAGATTTAATAGGGCTATTGAGTGCAAAGACATCTATGGCTAAAAAAATTCCTTGGGCTACAAAGAGCTGGAGGCAGAGACAGCATTCAGGGGAAGTATCGGTTACATGCTTGCCTTATTCTAATTTTCTTTCCAGCAGGATCAAAATGAAATGTGTAGGAAATGGCATACTAGGTTAGATGGCTGGAGTCTTGTTCTTATGACTATTGTAAGGCTTTGGCACTAGTATATGGAAAAAAATATCCATACTCTTGCTTCTTCAGAAGCAGGTCAGAGACATGATTTGAATTGCAACTGTGTAGCTGTGTGATTCTTTGCAGGTGTGGTGAAGTCTGTGCTACCTTCACTCCTGGTGTGAATTATGTTGTATTGTAGGAAAATAGCTTTCTGCCACCATATCTACCTACTACCATAGTGCAGTTTGCTTTCTTTTGGATTGCAGCTTCTGGCTACGGAATAAAAAACTGTCGAATATATGAAGGAAACTCTAGACAATAGCAAGTCAAGCTAGAGAAACATTTGGCAGGCCTTTTATTTGTTTAAGCAGAGGATCAAATACAGTCATTACTTCTATAGTCATTGCAATATTGCCTTTTGTTTGATCCTTCTAGTTGTCGTTGTTCTAGAACCCCTGTCAGGTTGTATTTAATTGCTATGACTTTCTCAGACCAATTTTTGAATTAGCGAGATGAACTGATCTCCGAAGACTGGTGTTATGCTACACATCAATTTTCCTAAGGCATTAGGGAAATTGTCAGTCTTTGGATTTACATGGCATATTAGGCACATCGTGCCCTGAGAAAAGCACTGCAGAAGAACCCTGCCTCTGGTGAGCTCAGGTGAGTGTGAGGCACCTGGGCATTCATGCTACTCGCTGAATGTTTGCCACCACCAGTCCCATTACTAAACCATAATTTGCCTCTTTCCTTTGCCTTGCAACACAATTCCTGAAAGTAGTACGTGGGCACCAAACACACGACATGGCAAAAGGCTTCTCTATCAAGTCAGGTGTTTTCTGACTTGAGGACTAGGTGGTGTCTCCTCTAACATGGAACTTACGCTTAAAACATTTTTATGGAAATGTTTCCTACAGTTTCAGACCCTCCTTACTGTGGTTTTCAGAGAATGAACCCTGGATGATAGGCCTGCTTTCTTTCATGTCGTTTTAGTTTTGGGTATTTAACTTCGCGTACGTTAAGGATCATAGGAGGTGGCTACTGCTCTTGCTGTTATTCATTACTAGTGCAGCTGTCTGCAGATCTTTCTTAAAGAGCTTGATTAAGATAAGCTGTCTAAGGGAAAAAAGGCAACATCCTTGGGAGCTTTTTTGCAGCTATTTTTGGTATGTACTTGTTGCATGTATAAGTTTGTGGTGATTTGCATAGTGAGATCTAGTACTTTGCTATTAAGTTACTATTATTAAAGGTAAAAAATTAAGGTGTGGTAAAAACGGCATAGTCAGTTGGAAAGATATTTATGTAGTGAATTTTCTTAAAGTGCTGAAATCACATGATAATTAACACAGCTTACTGGTCTATAAAACGCTGTCCTCACAGAGGTATCTGAATTATAAAACTATGAAGTTGCTAAAGTGGGAAGGGACCTCGATCATCTGATTCAACCTCAGTACTCAAAGCAGGGTCAACTAAAGCAGGCTGCTCATGGTAATGCCCATTTGGGTCTTGAGTATCTCCAAGGAGGCAGGCTCTACAGCCTCTCTGTGCAACCTGTTCCAGTGGTTGACAGTCACCACAGTAAAATAAATAATTACATATATCTTATGTTTAAATGTAATTTCTTATATTTTGATTTGTGCCCATTACCTCTTGTCCTGTCACTGGACACCACTGAAAAGAGCCTGGCTCCCTCTTCTTCACACTTTTCCTTTAGGTAGTTACATACATTGGTAAGATCTCTCCAAGCCTTCTCTTCCCCAGGCTGAACAGTCCCAGCTCTGAGAGCTTTTCCTCTTAGGAGAGATGCTTCAGTCCCTTCATCTTCATGGCCCTTCTTTGGAATGTCTTCAGTTATGTCCCTACCTATTCTGTACTGGGAAGCCCAGAACTCAGCCCAGCACTCTAGATGTGCTTTGCCAGTGCTGAGCATAGGAGGGGAAGGATCACCTCCCTCGGCCTGCTGGCTACGTTCCTCCTAATGCTGCCCATGGTGCTGTTGTGACCTTCTTTGCCACAAGGGCCCATCACTGGCTCATATTCAACTTGATGTCCACCTAGAGTGCCAGGTGTCTTTCTCTGTCAAGATGCTTTCTAGCTGCTCAGTCCTCAGCATGCGTTGGTGCATGGGGTTATTTCTCCCCAGATGCAGGACTTGGCATTTCCTTCTGTTGAGCTTACTTCCTGAGGTTCTTGGGGTTTTTTTTTTTTTTAGCCTATTTTTCTTAGCCTGATGAGGTCCCTCTGAATGACAGCAACTTTTTGGTGTATTATTCCACGTTTTTTATCCTCTAGAAACTTGCTGAGGGATGCACTCTCTCCCATTATCAAACCCAAATTGATTGGAGAATGCTTAGATACTCTTATGTGTTGGCTCTTGCATGTGTACATGAGTCTGCAGTAGCCAAACGAATGGCTTTGCTTTGCACTAAAGGAATAGATGTAGTGTCTGCTAGACTATTTAAAACACATTGAAAATTTACTGGAAAGTATGTCCTGCTTCCATCCCCACCCAAATGGAGAGTTTCAGAATGGACAGTGAGCAGTAAGGCTTGTTTTGGGGCTGTATACACTAAGAGAGGACCCTAACTCATAACTGCAGGAAGAACTGCTATCCAACCAAAGCAGTAAATGCTATGGATTCTTTTTTATTAATTTCTAGTTTTAAATTCTCATGAGAAGTTGAAACGTCTTAAAGTTCAAGTAGATTTATATGGTAAATATCTAGACTGGTATCTGGCATTTCAGTTTCTATAGAAGTATGCCATTGTAAATAATATCTTGCTATTCATTAGACTGGAAACCAGCACCTACAGTGAGTAAAATATTTCTGTTGTGCTCTTGGAGACTTGCTTGTATGTGGTGTAAATAGAAATATTATTGATGTTAATGGTACGTAGGAGGTATGTAGCCACAGGAGGCATTCACTTTGAAAAAACAACCTGTGTTACCGATGACCAGCTAACATCTCCGCTGTTGTTTGGTATCACTGACTTCCTTTTCCCCAAAAGGATTTATTTTTTATTTTTTAGAGGAAATCCTGTTTATTTGCTTTGAGGAAATAATTATTTTCCAGACAGTCCTTTTTTTTTTTTTTGGTGTTTTTTTCTTTCTATTAATCTGTTAAGGAGTGCCCATACTCCCTGGAAGTTTGTTTTCTGCCTCTGCAGTTGCAGCCCTTGGTACATGAGGAGTTACTGGTAGTGGCAATACCATCTAAATACCTTTCTTGGTGTTAATGATTTGGTTATCAGCTATTGCAGGTGTTCCGAGTTCTCTGGTCTCTTCCTGGGAAAGAGCGTTTTGCATTTATCCTTCTCTTTTCTCATCTGCCTTTCTTCTACCACAGTCCTAGCTGCCTTAGCTGGAGAGCTATTTTGGGGTAGTCATTTCTATAAAGACCGCAGTCTATTACTCCAACACATGTCACAGCTTGAGAGCAATTGAAGTGATATTCTAGAGGCACTGCTTCTTGGGTTTGCTTAACTTTTTAAAGGAATGTAAAAAGCAGCTAGTGAATCACTGAAAATACACTTTTTTTTTCTCTTCACCCCACCCAACTACTAGCCTTAGCCATCTTTTTTACTTCTGGCCATTTTAATATCCTTTCATTCCACAATCATCTCTCAAATCTGAGCATGTTAACTTAAGCAACTTTATGTGGAGAGTGATCCTCTAGGGCTGGCTGACAGATTAAGTGGCAGTACCTTGGTTGTGAAGCAACCTACGTTTGCACATTCTCCAGTCGTTTCCCATTAAAACTTAAATCCTCATTCTGTTGTGGCACCTTTAAAAAGCAGACCTCCTCCTTACATCTAAATGTTATGAAAACCAGGCATACTGTAACCCAGACCCCCAAGGAATGCTTGATTGAAATAACAGATCAGAAAAGTCTCTTACTAACATTCCTGTGATTATAAGTTTATTCAAGTGATAGAAACATCGTGTCAGCTAGCTTTCTGCATACAGCCTAATTTTGGTCCAAAAACTAACATAGTTTTTGAAGGCTTCATGGATGCAGTGTTTGTGAGGGTAGATAACTTCTTAAAATGTAACTGTATTCATTACCTTGCCTGTCTCTACAATTGTCTCACTAACTGCTGATTGAGTGGTTGGTCTGGTTCCTGGTGTGGAGCGGAGTGTACTCCGTGTTAGTAGTTACTGAAATTGAGTAGAGTGAGGGAAGGGGAAGATAAATTACTCATTCTTGGATCCTCACAAGTAAACAAAGAGACAACTTTGGGTTTGTACCCTCTGCTCTTCTGTCGTATATTTCCGAAGTTAATTTTTTCTTTGTATTTGAATTTTTTCTGCTGGTAATTTGTACCTGGTTTAACATCCCAAAAATAGGTAGGAAATGCAAGAAAAGATCTTAGAAAATAAGAGAAGAAACGTACATTGGTTATGATTTACAGTTCAAAAACAAAAAGTGAAGAACAGCAACTGTAGAAGTTAGGTTTTTAAAATGGTGTATTAGATCAAGCAGTGAGCATGGTGTAGGAGGAAACAACAGATACTTTGCTTTTGTTTTTATGTGACAAAGTGACTTGAATACATGCTGTGAACACATAAAAAAGAAATATAAACTCATTTAACACATTTTGAATTTAACCTTTCATGCTGATGAGGGTCAGCATCTATTTGTCCTGATCTGTATTAGAGGTATTTGAATGAGAAAACTGATCATGGAAGTTCTTCTAATGTTGTTAATCACAAACTTTTAATTTACAATAGAGCTTAGCAAATGCGTAATGAGAGCCCCTGTGACACAAAAGGCTGATTGCAGCCTTAGTACAAGTAAAGATGCACGTGCTATAAGTTATAATGCAGTTAACTCCTACCGCAGTATGTACAAATTAACATCAGCTGCTTTAAACTTAGTTTAAAGCTTCCTGGAATTTTTCCAGGTTCTGATATGGAAGGTCTTTCTGTTTCACTGTTGATACTCACGTTTGTTCTCTCTCC
The DNA here is from genome assembly GCA_013399435.1 of Arenaria interpres. Lineage (NCBI taxonomy): Eukaryota > Metazoa > Chordata > Aves > Charadriiformes > Scolopacidae > Arenaria > Arenaria interpres. The sequence goes on from VXAK01026231.1 coordinate 335,407, forward strand.
CTCCCGCTCTCTCCACCTCTTTCTCCCTTTGCAGGCAAGGGCAGCTCAAGCATCTCATCCGACGTGAGTTCAAGTACGGATCACACGCCCACCAAAGCCCAGAAGAATGCAGCTACCAGTGAAGGTAGGCAGCTGGTACTCATTACTCAGGTCAGGCCTCCCAGCATAATCCTAGCTATTTTCAGAAAAGGAACCCCTCCTCCTCATTCCTTCTGTGTATAGTACCATCGGCGTACTAGAAATTAAAAAACAGTTCTACTTCCTGTTTGCAGTTTCCACTCCTACCTGCTGTAGTTTGATTTAAACTTGTGACAAAGCTTTTAAGATTCTTCTGCAGAGCAGAAATGTAGAGTGTTTTGAGTAATTTTGCAATTACTTTGCAGTTACTTTTTTAGCAAAGGCTTTTATACTGAAGATAAGATGCGATCAGGTTTTGAACTTATTTTTGAAGAATATGCTTAATGGAAGATTTTTTGGCATATGTTCGAGGTTAAATCTCAGCCTCTTATTTTCATACTGTAAATACCATGAAAATGTGAGTTGTTTGTGCCAAGTTTTCAAAAGTGTAGCTATGAACATGATGAGCTGACGACTTAATTAGATCAACGTGTCTCACCTGCAGTTATTGGAGTATGGGGTCATCTGGGACAAGATTTTTAATGTCAGGGGAAGGAGATGTTTTATGTGCCAGCATTAACACAATGTAGTACTAACTGGCCTATGAACAGAGAAATGCTGATCCTTTCCTGCTGCCTTATATGTGAGTAGATGTGCTCTGTTAAATGCAAGTATATTTGCCCTGTATTTTACAAGAGTGTCTTCAAGGGCTTGAGAGGAAATATTTTGATCTATATGTAGTTCAATGATGTAAGCTGAAAGAATTTTTTTAAAATAATAAATTTATGTGCCTTAACTGGTATTTCTGCTCAGCTCTGTCATAAGTTAGTTGTACTCTGTAATTGTCAATTAATAATTCTTATTTCTTAAACTTCTGTCATCACAAATTAGGTTACAAGCTCTCCTTCTGGCTTTATTTTTTATGGTTAAAAAAATCATAGACTTTGAATAGCTCTAGTTTGGCAAGTCTGACTATGACTTTAGAATCTGTAGGGTAAAAGCAGTGCATGTGAGTAATAAATGACCATATAAATCACAAGAGTTTATTGTTAGGCATGCATAATCCCAAACCAAGAATGAAGATCTGGCACCTGTGAATCATCAGAAAGACTGGTTAAGAATCTCTGCTTTTTAGTCTGGGCAGAAAATTTAATAATGAATACAGGGTAAAGAATATTAAGTTGAATAGTAGACCATGTTTCTCTAAGCCTTAGATTCAAAAGTTTTTAAATACCTGAAGGAGGTGAATTGCCAAGACATGAAATAAATTTAGGAAATGTATAAAACCATTTTAACTTTTCTGTGTGACAGCCAGGGGAAAAAAAAAAACGCATAAAACCAACAAACCACAAAGGAATAGTGGAAACTCTGAAGTCAGTACTTAACAATTGCTTTAAATGTCTGTTTTACTTCAGTTAGCAAAGCATGGTTTTTTTTTCCTTATTTTCTAATCAGATAATGCAAAATAATCCTTTACTCATATCTATGATTTATGTTCTTAATTTAGCTCATTATAGAGCCAGTGAATACCAATATTGACCCTGAAATCTTCACCACTGGTTTGCAGCTGATTGATTCATTAGTGAGGGATGCTTAAATGCAGGCCAGCAGATGCTGTAGTAAAGATAGGTTTTTAAGAGCTCTTGTGCAGATTCAGAAAGAGTTTGGAGCAGTGAAGTTGTATATTCTATACTTGGAGGCAATTTCATATGTGAGGCTAGTTTTCCTGTGCCCTAGAAGAGTGATTTGACAAACGTACTTTAACAACAGCAGAAGTAGTTTCTTCCTCAGCCTTTGCTACTACTACTTTCCTACCAAGTTTTTTTGCTGAGGAGTTACTAATTTGGGTCAGTTTAATATAAATTGCCTTAATGTGGGTTGCTGTATAATCTGGCAGTTATTTTGAATGTCATAACCAGGGAGCATAAGAGCTCTGGGAAGGCAAGTGAGAGCAGAGACACAGAAGTGGTGTTGGGGAAAAAACAGAGACTGTTAAAACAAGTGCTGTTACTGGAAGGCACATTTATCAACAGGTGTGTATTTGGATTTTTTTACTATTGATGCCTCTTTCCCCATATACAGTAGACTTATGCTGTAGGAGGATTCATCTGAACATAAAGACTCATTATCTTCTGCAGGATGTATAAAGTTCCTTGCTTACAAGACTGAATGCTTTTACACTGTTCGGTTAGAGTAGTGTCTGGGGACCAGCTAAGAATAGGCGCCTGATGGTGTTAGATGCTGTACAAGCAGTGGCAGTTACGTCTTTTCATTGGGCTGTTTACATAACATTTTATAACTGTTAATTAAATTTACCTTTGTAGTACTCCATACTCTACTATTTGCTTGCCATCTTTACAGTAGTACCTGCCTACCCCAGAGATTGATAAATGTATCTTGGTCGTCACCATGAGAATGGTTTATTGCAGGGAGAGAAAGCACTAATTCTGCCCTTTACTTTAGTCCTGTATTGTAAATTCATAGCAGTGTATGCTGTGCTATGAATGAGCCACGTGTTGTGTGTGGTGAGATCTATGCACCCTAGGTACGGAGTGGGAAGGGCTATGAAAGATTACAGGTGAACTTTTCTCCGCTTTCATTGACATGTGAAATGATCTTAATTGAACAAGTCACAGACAGCTTTTTTGTGCCCCTTGAATTTCTATTGGCAGCTGAGTACCCAGATCTATGAAGAACATACAATTTGTGTCTGAGGCTGAAGGCCTTTCATGGTTCCTGTTTTCCGGCTTTGCAAACAGACCTAATTCTTTCCAGTTCTGCACAGCACGTCTTCTCTTCTGTTTCTCTAAGACAGTTGACACAACACTTGTTAAATCTGAATCAATGAAATGCCTTGAAACAGCTAGAAAGGAAATCTGTGGGACTGATCCATTCAAGCTCTGTGGTGCTCTACAGCACAGCAGCAGTCATTTAAAGTACTACTTAAGCAGGTATGGATTCCCAAGGACTGCAAAATGGTGTAAAGGAGGACTCTTACTTGAAAGAGCAAACCATCTCGGGAAGTATCTGACAGAAGGTGTTATCTTGTCATCAATCTGAACAATCAAATGAACCACACTCTTCATTTTGTCTACTGCAACCATTATATTTGTCAAGTTCCAGTGCTGTGATGTTTCTCTATGTATGGTTTGGGCTGGACTGGCCACTGAAATGAATGACAGGTGCTCTCCCCCACCTCTCTCTCCAAGGAGAGAAGGGAGAGAGAGAAAGAGACTTATGAGTTTAGCAGGAACTAAATGACTTTAATGAAATACTAATAATAAAATAATAAAAAGGAAATAATGAAATATAATTTGTACAAAACCATATCAAGCTCCTAGGATGATGATCACATCACTGACAGGCACTGGGGAAGTCCCAGACTGGACTCAGCAATGGATGGGAACTGGATTCGAGATCTGGAGTCAGGAGCAGACAGATCAGGATCAAGGGCAGATGGACAGGGTCCTTCTTGGATGTCAGCCATTGAAGAAGGAGGGGCTGACCCTTTGATCCCTCAGCTTTTATGCTGAGCATGGAGCAGATGGGAAGGAATACCCCGCCAGTCCGTTCTGGGTCACCTGTCCTGTCCGCTCTTCCCTGCAGGTGTGACGCCTCTATACTTTTCCTCTTCCAACCCTCCAACTGGGCAAATAACAAAGTTAGCTGGCCTTGGTTGTTATAGCAAAAAGAATAAGAAAGAAGCCTCTCTGCATACCATTCCTCAGCATAATTACAAATTATCATGTTTTTTGTCTCTGAGAGCAAAGAGTGTCTCCACAATACGCTGTTAATTTCAGAGAGTTCAGTTAGTTAGAAGAGGCTTACCTGCAAAGTAAAATTACTAAGCAGAAAATTGGTTCTGTTTTACCTCAAACCAGGACACTCTATAGGCTGGGTACAAGAAATGACTAACAAGCTGCTTGAAATGGCTTATGTGGTGTTTCAGTCTAGATGTGCTGTTATGGCAACATCAGTTAAATCTCTTGACAGGAGTGGAGATGCACTTATAGCCAAAGTATGGTACCCTCCCTCACATGGTAAATTAGGAGCATCTGTAGAGTTGTGGAAGGAGATTTTATGTTTCAAAGAGGCAAAATGCTTGTCATGCAGTAAATGTACCTGGGTGAACTGTGCATTCTCTACCAGTGAAGAACAGACAGTATGTGTTAGTATCCTTAGCCAAGGATACTAACTCACTCAGTGATGCATTGGAGAGCTGACTACTGTCCTGCTTCTGTCGTGTAGAGGAATGCAGATATTAGCTGGCAAGACCATGCATCTTCCTAAATTCAAATTTGAGATACCAGTAATGCACGAGGGACACAAAGGTGAGGCTGTAGTGGTGCAGAAACTGAAATCCAGTCTGCAGTTAAGTCACTTTCATTGTGACTTTTGCTTTCTGTACTTTAGTGATGGGTAGGTGGCAAAAAAACATGTTTGTCTCTGTAAATCACAGAGTATGCTGTAAGGACTGTTTGGCTACAACTTAGCTCAGCTCAGAAGGAAGCATGGTAGACTGTGGGTGTGCATGGACACTGATGCCTCCACACTGTCTCCTCTTCTGAGGATACAATCTTTAGCTTTGAATATACACTGCCTTTTACTTCTTTTCCAGTCTCAGACATTGTCTGCAATTCTTTACTCCATCAATCAACTACAGTTAGAAACTTGAGAACACATGAGTTTTTGCTACCCCCCATTGCTCTGCTGGCAAGTGAAAGACTAAATGGATTTTTGTGGGCCATTTAAGTGCAATTTGCTAGACACAGTCTCAGCTGGAATATTATTGTCTAAAACTTGATTTAGAAGATTAGACTGCATGTTTTTGTATGGACTTACCTTGACCAGGGAGCTTTCTTCTAACACTTACCTTCAGAGGGTGGAATGTTATGTCCAGGTTGGATGCTCCACGTTAACTTGACTGTTTTTCAAATAAAAAATCAATACTGTTTGCACTTCACGTGTATGGCTGTTAAATGGCAATCCAGAGACAGCTTTAAATTGAGAGCTCTTGTATGAGCTCGATGTACGAGTTCTAATTTATTTCTCAGTTTTTATAAAATCCAATTGAAGGATTAGGCTTGAAGCAAAACACTGTTTTAGCAGAGGGACTCAGTGCTGACATACCCCTGAATATATCCTGTCAAATGTTTATATTTTGAATTTTGAAGAAATGCAGTGAAGTTGGCTATTGTATTCTGCAGAATTTTAAATTATATCTGCTTTTAGTGATGTTGACTTTTAGGGACCCTCAAAAACTTTGTTTGCTTGTTTTTACTTCTGCAGTACTCTGAGAATTCTAGAGTCTGGCTTCCTCATATGATGTTCAAGTATTTTAAACATAGCTTTAAAAAGACTGTGTTTGGAAAACAGATTAATTCAGAAAACACAAATTTTCATCCATTAGCACTGTGTGTGTTTAGTGTGGACATCAAATGCTTTATAGGCAGTATTTGTGTCTAAGATTGATAGACACTTTTGTCCCTTTGCTACACAGAGGTATAGAAAATTAGTGAGATCTTGACATTCTATATGGAAAAAATTATTTTCCAAAAAAATTTGAGCTTTATATCAGAAAATGTTTATCACTCTTCTACATTGGTATATATTAAGTGCCATTTCTTGAACACAGATTTATTTGGGTTGTTTGCCTTTCATTTCACTTCACAAGTGAGGGAACAAAGTATATATTATAGACTATTTTCAGGGAGGATGTCATGCTGTTAATTTCTCTTGACTTCAGAATCACATTGTCTCAAAAAGCTGGATGTCTTTTGGATCTCCAAGTGCTTCTTAATTTATTCAATGATTTAAGAGGAGGGTGCCTCGTGTTGTGCCCAGTGATGGGCACTATGAAAAATTTGGAAAGGTGGAACAGTTCTTTTTGATACTGAATGCTTTTGATATTTAAAATGGTTCCTGATGGAGAACCACCTCACACTTGAGATTCAGGTGAGTGCAACCGTCATCTTATTTTAGAGGAAGATAAAAATGTCAGAGAACTAGTTTACAAATAGGGAACCATTCTGTTTATTATGGTTCACATGATGAGGTGGGTAGCTATGTTTAATATACTGGAGTTCCACTGAAGCTTCTGAGTGGTTTGTGTATCCTCTCAGGGCACCTCTTTAAGGGTTGTGGCAAAAGACTTGCTGAAAAGAGGTGCTGTTTCCCACCCAGTTTTTTCTTGACGATCCTTTTGATCCCTTCATATGTCAGATACCTGTTCAGAAATCTTTTCCCTCTTTAGTTCTTTGATATTTTTCCTTTCATTTTCTTTTTAACATTAGAAGCTTTCTAACCCAGTATCAGAATGAAAACCCGTATATGTTCTTTCTGGATGCATGCGAGCATATGCATAGTTCCTAATTCTTTTGATGGCATTTCTCTCCCTATTTACCTCTGTACTGAGATGATTCCCAGGATCTCTTACTGGGAATTTGGGCTCTTGGTTCCACTGTTGAAACACTGTCTAAGCAGGCTTTCTGTGCAACAAACCATGTCTGAATTTGATATGAATGCCTGAATTTGCCCCTGCTTACTTCGAACTGGGCTGAGATTCAGTTGGCTTTGAGTGAACTGTGGCTGTTTTGAGTTGGTAGTGAAACTGGAGACCAGGTAGGTTTCCTAGGGCTTTGTGTTACTTTTCTAGCAGTGGAGTTTTCTAGAAAAGTGAAATGTTGCATTACTGAATGTGCCAAAACAGAATCATTTGAAGCCAAAAAATTGGGGAAGAATAAGAGGAGAGTGGGAGGCGTGACAGTTAATAAATCCAAAACTATAAACACTTTGGCAGAATAAACAGAGCTCACTATTTAAATTCCTTTAACCAACATATCCAAATACATACGCAAATATAATCACCTCAAGCAGGATGTGGAGGTACAAAGTAGCATAGAGATTGTTCTTAGGCACTATTTTTTGTGTTTAACCACATCTTGTTATGCTTTTGCTATCTAATAGGCAGTGTTCCTGCAAAGCTGTTCTGCTAATTGTAACAATACCATTGCAATCAGCATTTAAATCAGAGTTCAAATACAAGGCAAAAGTAGTTGGGACATTGGCAAGGTTAAAGCTGCAAATTGAAACCTTACGTTATTCTGGCTAATTTGTACTGAAATGCTATAGCCAAATGTTTAAAACTTGCCCAAATGATACTAAGAACAAATTGGAAAGGTACATAAAACTGCAGTCTTACTTGATCTGCTGCCTGAAATGTGAGACCCACCAGAGCAAATTCACTTACAGTACAGCTAAAGAGAAATGATCCCAATTTAAAAACCTGGCATTAGCTTTTCCAAAGTAAGGTCTGATGCTTGGTAGGAGTGATTACAGTTTATTCAATTACCTGTAAATCTGATTTTAAGGAATCCAAGATCCCAAATGTAATTCTTTCTGTAAAATGCTGTACCAAATGACTTAAATACTGTTATCACAGGGAAGTTCTGACACTAAACTGCTCTTTGTCTGTTATTGCCTATGCTAGATATTTGAAACAGTTTCCTTCTCTGAAAAGTGAAGAGTCATGTTGAAGTGTCTGATGATTGCCCAACATTTCCTAGTCTAAAATGCATCTTTCTTGAATGCTAGACTGTCTCTTAAAACTGCTTGAAGAATATATACAACCTGATAATGTGTATTTAAATATGTTGGGCTTATCCTTTTAAAAGAATTTATGAACTGACACTAGCAAGTTCCTCCAGATTAATTCTAGTACTTGATCGAAATAATGAAATAAAATTGGAACAGCAAGTTTTTGCCTTCAACTTGGCAATCCCCATTATGATGCTGCAGTTTAGATATATTGCACAAAATATCCTGCCTTATTTTCCTGCATCTTATCTTTTTATGTAATCTTGTTAAACAACTGTACAATTTCTAAGACTGATAATTGACAACAGTGCCAAAACTAGCAACATGCTTAAGAAATATCTGCTTAGGGTTGCTGACTCTCTGGCTGTTGTACCATAGTGCCTGCTACTGTGTTTTCCTCAAGTTACTGCAGTTTGGCATCTCCTTGTTTCTGCCAGCATTTGTCAGATTTCTCTTGGGAAGTATGTACTGAGATTGGCTGATGAAAATGGCAGTTCCAGAATGAATAATGGTAACTCTTATGTTCTTGTTAATTCTGACTGTTGGATCATCATTGGTTTAGGCAGTTACAGTAGACTAGGCTGGAAGTACAAGCAGAAGTTATGAGTGGGAGTATAATCTGGTGATTAGCCATCTATATATTCCTCTAGCCTTAATCAGCCATGCTTGATTAAGGCTATAACTTGTGGTATGGTGGTGTGCCTGCTACATGTTCAGCAACTGTCCATTGTGATATTTTCTTTCATATTTAAGGCTAGTTTTCATCTTGAACTGTGATGATGGATCAGGTATAATTGAATGTCAAAGTATAATTTCTGTTTTAATGGTTTAAATAAAAGATTATTATTTTTTTTTCTGATACAGGAAAACAAGTGCCCGTAGCAGCGTACCAGCTATACTGAGCTGGGAGATTTCTACTCACCTACTATGGCCTCTTGCATGTGCATAGGCTTGCCAGAAGGTGGACAGGTTTTCTTTAAAGATGCATTGTAAGTGCTTTTTTGTAAGATTTGGTAGTCAATTTAGATTCACTAGTTTGAGTTACCCTCCAGAGTGGTACAGAGTGAAGTACAGACTTTTCATAGGCACGTAGCCTACCTGTGATGTGTTTATGCTGCCTTGCAGATGTGAATGCGTGAGTGGGAAGAAGCTTTGATGGCTTTACTGGATGACTGTAGCCTGTCATGCTGCTTGCAATGATTTGGTTATATCATAAATCTCCATTGTAAATTATTATCCTCGTATCCAGATCCCTGACAGAATAATTTTATTTTGTAACAGTGACTAATCTAATCTATAGTGCTTTTGTTTTTCCTTAACATGAAATTTGTTTGCATCTTTTATATCCAAGAGAGTGAAATTTTACAGCACTATCAGGTATTCATTGTTTATGGGAAGTCTCTTACTTGTTCATTATAGGTAAATAGCACTAGGTGGGAAGTCTATTGTCTCTGAAAGACAAATATTAGTGTTAGGAGATCTCAAAGATGTGGGTAATAGGAACAAATTCTTCTTCCAGCTATGAAGTTTGTGATTTGCCTAATCTGAAAATATTTATATGTTCATGTAGACATATGTAAATGTAGATTATTTTATTTTATTTTTCCTCTTTCTTAAACACCCTCATCACATTACCCTGGCAATATAAACATCTGTAAGCCTTGCGAGGTTGAGAAATAAAAACTTTGTGTGGCATGTGAAACCTCAGAAACTGTGTATTGTGCAGAGCAGTAGTTTACCTCGCACAAGGAAGGACTTTTAATAGTAATTTTCCTTATACAACCAGAAACAAATGTGGTCTAAATGACAAAATCATAATTTGATTGTAATAGGCTCTAGCTTGGGAGACTAAGTTTACTTGGTCTTTCTTTATTGTGGCCTGAGATGAACCATGAACTTGAACTCTGCTCCCTGAACTCATCATGCCTTTCGGTGCTTTTGCTTTTCTTTTGCTTTTGATACAAGATTTTAGTAACTTTCTGTAATCTGAGACAAAATTACAGTCCAGTCTGATTTTAGCTGTGAGTATATTTTCTCTTTGCTGTTCCAGTAGAGTTAACTTTCTCAAATTTCTTTTAATGCCCTTGTACCTCAGATTCAGTCGTACTACTCATTTTCTGTCCAGCCTTACATCTGTATTTGGAAGGCTTTTGCAATGTTAAACATGGCAAACTGATCGAGAAGCTGATGTGCCTGGTTTTAATGGAATATTGGCTAATATTTACAATATACTGAATCTGCTTTGGTTGCTTCTAGTAAAAAGATCTGATGTTAGTATGTGTTAATTTGTGCTGTTAATTTGTCAAGCTACTGGACAAATATAATGTTGGGAAAAAAATTCTTGAGAAACACTTGTTTTTCTTTTTGCTGATGTGGCATTGGATGAATGATGGATCTGCTTATATCCTTCAATATTTAGTAAGATCGCTTGTATCAGTGTCTAGTTAAGGAAGTCAGACTCCCAAAGCATTTAATGAAATCTGAATATTTTGCTGGACTGTGCTAAGAATGTCACGCCCAGTTAAATTGTATCGCAATCAAAATAGCAGCACTACCATTCAGTCACTGGGTTCAGATTTTACAAATAATATTAAATAGCTCTTTGAGATGAAGGAGAATTGGTCTTTTCTCAGCTTGGTGTGTTAATACCTTCAAATACCTTTGATTTTTGTAAATGATTTTTGTTTAGACTGTGTATTTGTATATGGCCAAAAAAAGAAGGGAACCCAAAACACACAGTAAATACTCATAAATACTCACCTCCACTTAATACTTTCTGTGTTACTGTGATGATACTGGTCTTCTTAAAATATTGCTCACAAGGAGAAGACTGAGAGGCTTCAAAACCAAATGTGAGATTCCATCATGAGAAACTGTTTGCCATGATTAGCCATAGATGTCCATTTTAAATTAAACAGAAGATGAATGCTGATGTGAACTGAAAAAACAAGTCTCAGAACTTATGTCATTTATCTCATATCCTGATTTCTGTTATTGATTATTCCCGTTCTGATTTGAAGAGATGGGAAGCACAAGGGTATCCTCTTGAAATTGATGATAAATTAATGCATTAATACATAATTAGTGTAACTTTATTATCCTTCATTCATGCTTTGACTCAGAACTTTGAGTGTTTCTGTTGCTCAAATTTTGCATCTGCTAATTTCATAGAAATTGGAACATATAAAATTAAGAGTAGCTCCTTATTTATCCCTGTCTAAGAAAGATCTTTTCTCATGTATCTTGGAAATAAGATGACCATAGAAGGACAATATCCCGTGCCATGAACTTGTTACTGTTTAACATTTGTGGTTTCTAAATTAGACCAACCATGTTTAAATATGTAATATTCTGCACTATTTGGGAGGGAAGAATAATGAAACCATAATTAAATGGTAACAAAAATATTGGCCTAGCTAAGTCGGGGAAAAGGCATGTAGTTGCCATAAAACTAGGTGAAAGAAATGGGAAAAACAGATCATATTAGCTGCAAAGTCATAAAAAATGAGAATGTGGTTAAAAGTATGAATGACCAAACCTTTGTATCCTACTGCCTATTGCTCAATATGATATATTATGCTTATAAACTTAGCAGACTGAGATACTACTGAAAGGATAAAGTGTTTCCTTTGGGCCCCTTCATAGATATTGTGTCTTTTTCTCTGAATGTTTAGCCATTTCAGGCCAGAGAAACAAGCATTTTGTAGTGGATGGTTAACAGCAAATATAGTCATGGCGAATCTCAGGAATTTGGTGGCTGATGGGAAAACTGATATATCGTGTTACTTTGGTAACCAGATAGGCTTCCTTAATCCAAAAGTAAACTCATAAACTTTATGTGAAATTTACTGATATTTGTCTTGGGATTGTGACTGTGGTTCTAAAAAATAATTCACATATTTGCCCCAAAATGTTGCTTATTGTCCTGGATTAAATTATGCTTTTACTCTTGCTGAGATCCAAGAGTAAGTGTCACTTACTAATTTCAAGTCCTAACAGAGGCTATATTTTTTCAAAAATTCGAAAGAATTTAGTTGACGTTCCATGGTCAACTATGGAACTACAAGGTCATGGAACCTTGTAGATATATCTCATCAAGAAACTTTAATTTTTAGGGAAACATTTGACTGCTTGAGCCATTCTTAAAAGAACTCATTTTCACTGGAACAGGGGTCTTGCAGATTTAAAAATGCACGTTTTCTTAAGAAGCTGTTACTGGACTGAAATAACTCATCAAAAAGTTATTCCTTTGATAAAGGCATGTAGAAAAATAATATCACTAGAGCCAGTAATAAACCATTGTACAAAGACTCTGTGGAAAGAAAATAGCTGAAACTTGAGTGAAAATCTGAGGCATGTTTGTCAGCTCCTTTTAACCTCAGGACCAAGGTCACATTTGATATGAAAGGACCGCTGTCAATGATACAGGTCTCCATTAATGTCCTGACATATTTCTCTATAGCAAGAGAAACATGTGTGTTTTAGGTGCTAAGGTGCTATTTGTGTGCTGGGTTTTTTATTTATTTGTGTTGGCATTCATTTGCTTGTGTCCAGGAAACTAAATGCAAGATTTGGATGAACTTCAGCTCTTCTCTTCTGTGCACTTATTAGAATTTTCAAGAAACTTGGCATGGGAGGATGCTCAACTGAAAACACGTCATCAGTCCTCACCTCATTACACATTGTATAACAGTGGCTCATGGTGTATGTGTGTACTAATTATTAAAACTAGAAAGGTTTTGTTGCCTTGGCTGCTTCTTGAAAATTAAACAAGTAACACCAATTCAGTTCTGACTTTGAGTATGTTTTAATACTAATGTGGTTCAAATATCAACTGAAATAATTTGTTTCTCCCTGGACAGTAATCTTTTCATATCTGACCCAGTTTTTTGGGCACTCTTGTCGTGGGCTGCGAATGACTTGCTCAGCTCAGAATTAAATCTTCTACTGGGCTTGGAAACTTTTAGGCTCCTGTGCTGTTTTATTGACATACTAGCTCAACTTCCTCATTTGTACATCATGTCTGTGTTAATTTGGTCAAAATGAAGGACACTCCTGCCCCCAGTTTGTTGGGGCATCTTACGCAGAACTCTGAAAGCGTGACATATAACGCCTTTGCTTACCGAGTCAGGGGCACTTAGGATGATTCATCTTAATGCCAATGTACAGATTAGCTGAAGCTTCCATTATCCTAGTTAGAGCCACGGCTATCTAACATCTGGAAGTAGTATAAAAATCAGCATTTTCCCCTTTTCCTTTCTCAGTGTTTGAACATTGCACGTTATATCTTGGGCCCAGGTGAAATACAGTGTAGGATACTTAAACACTGATTTGTAATGATTTTTATTCCTTCTCCCTCCTCATCCCCCCCTTATTTTTTAAGGGTGAACTTTTGATTATGGAGTTAAATCTGTTAACACTTGTTCTTTTGTGTCTAATTTTTGAACTTGAATGGAACCAGTGATACTTAGCTCTGATGTTGAGCTTGTGACTGATGGGTCTGAAACAGACTAGGATTTTTTTTTTTTTTTACCATTGTGCCACAATTTTGTTTGGTTCCATATTATAAAAGTACCAAACTGAATTTTTATTTTGGGGAGCGAAAAGAATACTCAAACTACAGGCACTGAATTTAGACTGGGAAAAGGAAGCAATGATAACAAAAGATGACAAAGGTAGTAAACCTTAAATTGAAAATAAATCTCCTGTGCTGTATAATACTAAAAAGCTAGATGTAGTTTTGGGTTTCATATGTAGGGGTAACACGCTGCTAAGCAATGATAATAGATATTAAGTCAGATGTAGGCTGTTGCATTCCATCCCTTGTGTCCCTTTGCAGAAAGCTTCTGGTGGAAGCAACAACATAATCTTTATAAACTAATATAGGGGTCTAGTAAAAGGAGCCTTGCCAATTTGTAGGTGGATGGAAATCTGGAAATGGTAGTAAATTAGCACAGTACTGAAACAGTGAGACTGTGTGATGTTGGATAATTTTGACTTTTTACTCACTGAAGAATCCTAATGTGCTGGGCAATGCTTGAAACAAGGTCTGTATCGGGATGGTTGGATTGTTTTGCTCCAGGCAACAATGGCCACCTTCATGTACTGGTTGGAGCTTATGCCTGTGGGTATGTACCACTGAACTCAGCTGAGCAAATGCATTTCAGCTATGAAAAATGGCATGAATGAGCTAAAAAGAAAGACCTTGTCTTTACTTGGCATGCAATAGAAGCTGCTTTCCATTATGAGTAGAATGTTACTGGTTCAGTATTGTAATTATAGAATCATGCTATTCTATGCAATAATAAAAACATATTATGATTGCTTTTGTCTTATTCATGAAGGACAACTGATGGAATAAAAGTTGAGACTGAAATTTGTATTGTTTAACTGAAGATGCCATTGGAATTTGTACAGTTCAGAGTTTAATTCCTACTTCTCTCATTGGAAAATCATATAGAAATACTTACATATTTTCTTTAATCTAGCAAGATGCTCAAAAATGCAAGTCAGCCCAGCAAAATCCATTTATTTTGGTCTGCTTTCCTGTGGCAACAATACCTCTTTGCATGGCCCTGTTTTTAGTATTGCTCTGCCAAGCTTTGGAAGGTACCGGTAACCAATATACTAGAAACATGTTAGATGATGAAAAGGCCATGGGTTTAAAGACTTGTATGCCTACCACCTCCTCCTCTGTCATGATCAAAGCTTGTCTTGCTGGACACTGTGTGCCCTTGGTCGAATGGATGATATTGGACCCCATGCCTCAAGCTCAGCTCCTGGAAATGTCTTGCCATTCCTTATTCCTACATCAGTCTCTCACTTTCTGAATGTGAAATGAAGCTGTCCTCACTGCCAGCTTGTTGTTCTGAGTATGCTGGCCAAGCTGAAATGATATACATCATATTACAGGCTGCTTGCTGCCAAATTTTAGTCATATATATATTGCTTAAGCTGCAAACCTCCAAAGCAAACACAGAGAGGAAATCAAAATTAAATTAATCCTCTCCAAGGATGTATAAAGTATGGCTGCATAGAGGTTTACAAGTTGAGGGTGAGAGGGGCCGTTGGTTGTGTGGGAGTCAGAAGCCACTGGTATGCACTACCCCTTTCTATTGCATTGCTGGTGTGGGCTGGCGTTGCTTAGCATGAAGACCTTAAGGCTCTTTAATGAGAGCTAGACAAATGACTTTGCAAAACCATGGTTAACTATAGAACCATAGGGCATTCTTGGCAGTTTGCATTCACAGGATTAAAGGCAAATGACTCACCAGTTTCTCTGGAGCCCTCAGAGCTGTGCATTTCCTTCATGTAATGTAGTCAAAGCATCTTAGCCGAGACTGAACAAAGCTCTGGAGTCTTCACTTTGGACACGGTATGAAGGTTGGGTTGGAGACTCACTTTCTGTTGCTCTTGGTTAAGGGGACTGGTTTAGAGATAGCCCTTAGTTCTGTTCTCCCTCTGCTTTCCTTCTTAATGCTGTGTTTGGTCTGGCCAGCAGGAGAAATCAGTGCCTCTTGAAGGCCTTGATGCCAGCTCTCTCTCAGCTGGCGCAAGAGGTGAAGGCATGACATAGTGGCTGATGGCTTTCTGGAAACACCTAATGGCTATATCTAGCCCATTTACATGTGGAAAACATGGGTGCAAGGAGTGAGTGCTGCCTGCAGGAGATAAAAATGAAATGGCATTGCAGGGCAGACCTTTGTGCAATTGCAAAGTAGACTTGAATGCTGTTTCATCCAGAACTTTTTTCTTTTTTTTTTTTTGTCTTTCCTGGAGTTATAAGCTTTTAATTTTGATAATCTCATCTGAAATTAAATTATATCCCATATTATATAGTTATTAAAAAAATGCCTTAACAAGCAGTGGCATTCTTAAAGGAATTAATCTACTTCCACAAGCAGAAATGTAGGCTTGATTGCTGAAGTGACAATTGTGACTACTCTTCACCATATATTTTGCACAGGAAGAATGTAATAAAAACCTTGCCTCTTTTTCTATAAGCTTAAAAGGGTTTCAGGGTTGTAAACCTAATATAGAATGACAGCAGTGATCACAATGATCTACCTGCTGCTTGCTCTGAAGTTTATTAAATTATTAGGAACAGTTAAAATGTTGTCTTGGGTAGTTTAAATGCCTAAATTCTTTTTACAAGTAAAGCTGTAAATGAGCAGCTTACTCTTGGGTTTTTCTGGGGGAAAAGCTTTGAAAACAAACACACGAAGTAGATGAGTTTGAGGGTTGAAGATGTGCTTTGTTGATCATGCTAATACAGAGGAAAGCATCTGCTTGCTGTCTTGCAATATTATCTGCTACTGAGACTTTGCTACTACTCCCTGTTTTTCAAGATGAGACTTGCAGAGAATAGTAAAGCTTTTCCAGAACAGCTCCTGTGGTGGGAAGTTACCTGTGTGTTGTCCTGCTGCAAATCATCTGTCCCTTCTTTTGCAAGCTTAATCTTTGTACAAGTCCTGTATGACTAATTTCTACTGAAAGGCAGACAATTTTCCATGGCTTCCCTGCTAAACACGTCGATTTACTCATGAAACTCGGATGTCATTTGTCAAGCATATAGGATAGACCTAGAAAGCAGAGTGTAAGAATTATTGTCTGTACTTCTTGATGACTGTACAAGGACAGACCACTTGCCAAAATGGTTAACAGAGTTGAAGTGATGTGCTGTGATTGTTGACTTGTTGATCTGCAGACTTCAAATTTATTCCATGGAGTGCAGAGTCCAATCATGAACTTAAGCTTGCTGACACTAGGCTTGCCTTTTTTTTTTTTTTTATATGATTGACAGTAAAAGTTCTGGACCCTGGGTAGAAATTTGTGATGTAATGAGATGTCTGCTGAAAAAGGAGCTGTTTTGGAAAGAATCAAGGAACTTGCACGTCTGAGAACCGGTCCCTTGAAGCTGTCACTTATCATTTCAGTCCATTTCCACACCCACAAATGAAACAGGGCAGCTATCTGGCATTGAAGGCAAACTTTAACAACATGTAAAAACATGAGGTTTTTGTTGTTTGTTTAAATGGTTAATATTAACTTATAATCTTAAGAACTTGTTTAACTATAGTTTTGCTTTGTCCTATGTGTAATAAACCTGTTTCTAATTTGAATGAACAGGTATTAAATATCCATCAGTTTGATACTGAATGGCTCTGAGTCAAGATAAGGCTCTGATTTAAATTGTAATATGTAGGAAAAGCTTGAAGCACAAGACTGACTTGATAGCTGTGTAGCACAGCAGAAAATACAGTAGGAAGGGTGGCATGTATCTTGCAGTGGTATTAAAATATTCTCAACAGATTTGGCAAAGTTGCTTTGGGAATTGTGTGATCATGAGAATACAGTTTTTCCCTTAAAGGTCTGTAAACTACACCAATAAAATTATTGCAAGATATGTTCACTTATGGAGAAAATGCTTAGGATGAAAAAGGTCATGCCAGTGGGCAATGCTTTCTCATTGCTTTTGTATCCTTGCTCTTGCCATGTTGTACATATGAGTGTCTGCCAAACTAGACTGGTTTGTAGAAGTAAATGCAGGCCCTGGTAAAAAAAGAATTGTGCGCTTTTAGGTAGTTTATTTTTCATGATTTATTAGCTTAATTTAAACTGTTCCTAACTTGATTGTGGTTTACTGAAATATTTGAGAGTAAAATGGAAGCTGAATTTTGTCAAAATTAAATTCTTAAACAGGATAAGGATTTTTCTTTGACTTTTCAAGTTCAGTGTGTGACAGTACTTAGCCAATTAATATTTAATTTTGTTCTTTTTTTTTCTCTAAACTGTTACAAAAGTTCTACAATTGGAAAGCTGCTCCTATATAAATAGATACCGAGGAGTGCATATCTGATAGTTGTTTCCTGGTGGTATCTAAAGCAAGCATTGGTATTGTAAGAAAGAAACTTCCCTTGAAAGACTGTGTAACATGAAGTATAGCTCTTTAATCACTGTAGCTTTTACTTGAAATAGAGAGTAATTTTATATTCCCATTAGTGGATGTGTGTTGGATATGTGCTGTTTATTTATTTATAGCATGTATGTAGTTATAGCCATTTTGTTAATATATAAATAAAAATGTATATGGCTGGAAGCTCTTCAGTCTTACATGAAATGCTAGCAACTATCTCTTTTGTACAGTTGTAGTAGATCCCTTAAACTACAGAAAATAGCATATTTCCCTTGTTTAGCTTAACTGAAAATTGGTCCGAGATACTATTTTTGTATGATAATTTCTTCACAAAAATAGGTTTTCATATTTAACTAATATTGTCTTGTGTCAAGTAGCATGGCTTGAAAAGTAGTCTTTTGCGTCTTCAGATTTCAAATGCATGTTTTTTTCCCCATCTACCTTCCATTTTTGTCCTGCATTCCTAAAATCATAGTGAGAAAATTGTTAGCAGTATTGAATTGCATTACTTTTTCCTCTTTTTCTCCCTCTCTTATTTTAGAGGCCAACTTAATGCTCCATCTAGGTAGACTTGATAAATGGAATTGTTCCAAGTCTTGTGTGTGAAAACAAGGCAAGGATAGACTAGAGGGTTGAAAATCTGCCAAAACAAACTTGAGTGGAATAGCTTAGTTCGTCCGGTGCTGCACTTTCTAACGCCATGGGGCTTTTTAAAGGTATTTCCGTTCTCAGATATATGTGGTCCATCGGGTGTCGCGAGAGGCAAGTGCCTTTGTATTGAATGAAGTCCGTGTCCTGTTTCAGTCATCTTGGTCAGGAAGAAGGGACTGAGGTAGGCCCAGCCATACTGTTTGATATCATAGAAGCTTGTGGTATTTAATGTCAAAACTGCTATTATGTAGATAAGTGGCAACAAGTATTACAGGGTCTTAAGAAGAAAAGCTAATGTAAATGAAGTTCTTTCACAATTCTTTCACAGTGCTATTTTAAATGCCTGCCTTCAGCTTGTAAAGCACTAAAGTAGAATATATGAGGTTGTCTTGAGGTTGAATTTGAAGTACTTAGCTGCTTGTTTACTTTCAAGAAGCTTCTTGGTAGTTGATTTGAGGGTTTATTTCATTAGAAGTGTAATGACTAGAGTATGTTCAAGGAAAACAAGCGTGAACAGAAGTCCAGAAAACCTGGCCTATAAGGGAGATCACTCAAAGTTTTGTATTTTCTTAGTCTAGGACAAGGTTGGGAAGGGAAGAGGAAGTAAGTGTGTCTTTTGAAAACAGAAAAATCTACTACAAGGGGGAAAGGATTAAGATCGTATCCGTTCTTGTTACGGATGAGAGCATTAGATTTTAATAGCAGATCAAACTTTCCTATGTGCATTGAACGAGTATGTTGTAAGTTCTGGTGTCTGCTGGGATGTGAAGGAAAGAAAGATTGGCCTAGATATTTGCAGGACTTAACTTGTAGCTAACACTACTGTGAAATAGAAGAAGTAAAGATGAAAAGGGACTATTGGTGACCTTTTGCAGACTCTACCCCTTATCTGCTGCCATGTTCGTTTGTGAGGAAGTCCAGCATTTTCCTTACAATCGTGCTAGTTTCAACCTGTAAATTGGAAATGGATTTTCATTTATTAATTAAGAGTGTATATTCACGCTGTGGACAGAATTTTCCTGCCTATGTGGAATATGACATCCTTCCAGATTTACTACAAAATTATGGATTTTCCCTTTAGAGAATACTAGTCTAAAGAAAACAGAGATTTGAATTGCCTCACAGGCTGGAAAAGCATCACTGACAATGTAGCTGCTGAGGTGGTTTTTCTGGAAATGGCTGAGAGTTTTTGTAAAGTGTCTCCAGGAAGCCTTCAGTACTTTTGATCTACCTGCTCTGTTGTTGGATCAACTTTTATAGGCATTAAAACTCTAGTAAAATCTAGCAGAAGGGCACATAGTGGGGAGTGGGGTGGGAGTGGCGATTATTTGGCCTTTTTCTTCTTAGAAACCTGTGAGATAAAACAGAACATAGAGGCTCTCGTCTACATGGGAAGGAGTGAAGTATACAAAAATGTGTTTAGGGAGTTCATTGGAAGCATGATACATGGTAAAATAATAAATTATTTTGCTAAAGCAAATACACATAAATAAAAGGGAGCACTATTTGCTATAGATGTGAAGGTCAGAGTGCGTCCTGTTATAGTCTCCACTTCAGGTAATAAAATGTGCTCAACTGCTGCATCCAAGCTTGTAGGCTCTGACTAATACAGACTATGTCTCTGGACATTAACCTCACTGTAAAGTTTGATAAAGTTAGAATTTACTTCTAAATTCTAGACACTGAATTTCATAATTTCTTTATTACATTAAAGTCCTTCCTCAAACCTTAAGATGCGAGGATAATTGATGTAGGAAGGGACAACAGGAGGTTCCCTTTAGTTTACTGTACAATTCTCCTGGCTTTTTTTTGATGATGATTGCTATCTTGTAGTAGCTTTTTTCAAAAGGTCTCTGCCTTTTTTTTCTTAGTGAACTGATGAGACTGTAGGCTTAGAGTATTTTCCAGATGTAGAATCCCACTCCCTTCTCTAGCTCAGAGATAACATGTATATATGCTAGTTCACACAGATGCTATATGCAAGTGACAATGAGCATGATTACTGGGAAGAGCTGAACATTTTCTTTTCTGAAGGTAAAAATCGGTCAGCGCTGCAGAGTATGAATCATAGAATTAGTATGAATTAGGGGGAGACACTGGGTGAGAGTGAGGAAGTGTCTGTGTTTTACAGCCATCTGTGAAAAGAAAGCTGAATAGGTATCTTAAGGGGGAAGGAAGGTAAGAATGAAAGTCTGAATGGTAAGAGTCCTTGTCTGGTCAGGAAGATGGTGGGGGAACTACTTAATGTCTTCTGTTTGTAAATGCCTATAAAACCCATTGGTCTCTACTCATTCTAGTCTGCTGCCCTCCACCATAGTATATGACAACTGCTATTTTTTAATTTTCTGCTTGCTTGATAGCAGAGGTTTGTGTAGCAGATCAGAAGGTGATCAACAGTTGTTGAATCAGGCAGGTTTCAATGCAAGACTGCAATTTAAAATTTTGTTTAGGTTGGATTTTTTAAAAATAAACTTAAAGTGATATAGGACTGAAGTTCAAACAGTAGTCATGACTTTGAACTCAAGCACTCAGTAATCAGGAAATTCTGAAAAACTTTATCTTACCTTTTTCATGCTTATGAATTCTAACAATTTGCATTTCAAAGCTTTTCTGCCTCAACTGATATTAAGACCAGAGGGTGCTCATTCAAGAAGCTACTGTTTATTTATCACTCTGGAAAATACTCTAATCAGTATTTCATGTGTAGTCCTCACAGCACGTTTTGGATAGACTGGTGTTTGCCTGCCTTTCTCATGTATTGAGAAAGCTTTGGAGTTGGTTGCATGTAAGCACTCTTCAGTTGCCTGAGAGTTCTTGGGGGTGCAGAGGTAACCTGTCTAACAAAGTCATTTTGTCATTGTTAAGTGTCCTACATTTTAACCTTAATTTTTGCCTTGCATGTGACAATAGGTGAAAGCACATTCCATGCTTGCAAAATGGTGGCTCACAGCTTCATGGACTTTGTTAGGGGATATCTAGACTCCTGGCACTGGAATACAGAGCATCACCACAGCAAACTCCTATTGTGGTTTTTGCTGTGAATAAAATAGCCCATTAATAATCTCATCACACAGTTCTTTTTGGGCATTGTGCCTCGTGCATGTCATGGTGTGCACTTCTTTCTTGAAAGAAGAGTGAAAAAATCAGTATTTCATCTGTAAATGATTACGGTATAGTATAGTCCCACACAGTAGAAAAGGTGAAAAACTAATGGGGCTCTGATATTTTTTTTTTTTCTCAGTTTTGGAGCGCTTGACTTTATAACCTTACTAGAATTTTTGAATGCAAAAAAAAAAAAGTATATGATTCCAGTATTGCTCAGTCCAGTTGTGCAGGCGACTGAATGGAAGAGTTAAACCCAAACTTCTAGTGTCTGGATTCAGCTCCCAGCTTTGCTTCAGACTTACTTATGTTGCCTGAGTTTTGCAACTCTTCCCAGTTTTCATGTGATTATAGGCTTAGATTTTTGGACTAACTCTTCATGTTTTTTAAAAAATATAGTTATATTCTGGGTTTCTTAAATGCCTCATTTAAATATTCTTTGGCTATCTGAACCTCTGAGTCTACCGTAAATCATATGAGTTCCTATGACCATCAGATGCTAGCATATGTGAAAGCATTCTTATGCTGCTGTGAACGAAGAGGAAGCAAAGTGTATCTGTAAACTTCACAGCAATCTTCCTTCCAGTTAGCTATGATTTCCATAAACATAGGGTCCCATTTGCTGTGACCTCTCTAGGTAAGAGAAAGGGAATGGGTTTGTAGTTTGCCTTACTACTGAACTCGGGCCAAATAGTGACTAATGAACGTAGCAGATGTTTCTACTTTTGAAGGCTTTTTTTAGAAAGAACTTTATTAATCAATTTATCCTTCCTCCCAGGAGACAACAGGACAGCAGTGTAGCTGAGATCTGACAATTCATTACATAAGAGAAAAAAATATTAATGTTGACCCGTGCTATGTTGATAGTAGGATTTGAATCTAACCTTCTGCTCTTTTTGCTCAGAAAAACACATCCAAGTAGAGTCATCCTCAGATCTTTCAGCTACTGTGCTACCTTGTGATGTCAGTCACTTTTTTAGCAATTTGGAATATAAGGAGCCAGATTCTGTGTGCAAATCCAGGGTGGCTCCATTGATTTCATAGTCTTACTCCAGATATTTATTCATCTTACCATGAGATTGTAATCTGACCTCTGTTTTTGATGAACAACCAATCCATGTTTGATTTGGTTTGCCATTGGGATAAGGAGGGTTGTAGAGCTGAAAGGTTATAACAAGTTCCTTCTCACTCTTTGTTGACGATCTCTCAAAGGCATTCATCTGTAGTTAATCGTATTAAGCATGAAAGAGGATGGCTGTGCTGAAGTTTCTTACCAGAAAGTGCAAGGAACTTTTTGCAGGCAACCTCATTTCTAAAGTCCTTTGTGCTTCAAAGTATGTTCTACCTTCTTTTCGTGGCAGGAAGGTAAAGGGTAGCAGCTGTGAGGACCTCTGTGTCAGATACCCAGTGAACAAGAGATAGTTGTAGTTGCTTTAGTCATTTTTAGTAGTAGGGTAAGTTATGCAAGATAACGAAGAAGAGAATACAAGCATGAAGACATCCTCATGGTCTTCCTTCTTTGCAGCTCTTCCCCAGGGACGCCCCCTCCAGGTGAAAGGAAGGTCCTCTCTTTGGTACCTGGTCCTGCTGAGCCCAATGGAGTGAGTGGCAGCTGCCACGGAGAGCAAGGGTTTTCATGGCTCCTTTCCCTCCCTTTCTCTCATGTGCAACCATTCCCCTAATGCCCAACACCCAGCGCTTCAAACACTTCAGTTCCCTCATCCTGCACTGAAGAGTTCTGGATGCAAAGATATTTTGAGCACCTCACACAGGTGGTCTCTGTGTCAAGAACTTATAACCTTGAAGACTGGCTTCCTTTGATCACCTTCTGTTCTATTGTTCGGGAAATATTCTTAACTACAACGGGTGAAGTCAAGAATGATGTAATTGTCATGGAGCCATTAATCAGTACAGTCACTGTGCTTTTCCAGGTGGAAAATAGTAACAACAGTTAGTTGTACTCACATCTGCATAGAATATGTACAATAAATTATGCACAAAATAAAACATCTTATAAGTGAGCAGCATTATTTAGGGCATGCTTCCAGAAATCAGAAAAAACAAACCCACTTGATAAGCAGGTAGTTGGATTATTTCAACTGATTGCTTGCAGACTTCTGCTGACACAAAAGACTGGAGCAACGAGGGTTCACAAACCAGTTTTTTGTCTTGAGCCACCCAGTTAATGTGAGAATAGTCTCCTTGGAAATCCTTCTTCTGTACATGTGTAACATCATGATCTCTAGTTTGTTTCCTTCACCTATAAGATTTAGGAGATGTTAAGCTCAAAGGTCAGTAACTTTTCAGTGCTGATTTCTCAGTTTCAGCCAATCCCATGCTGAGATAAATGTAGGAATTAAACGAAAGAGTGAGCTATGCCTAAACTTCTTTTGAACATCACATTTTAAACAATAGTCTGACACTTGTAAAGGGCCATTTTAGACCAAAAAAGGACTGTTACTGCTGTTCAGAGAAATCTGATTTAGTCCATGCAATCTGTCCATGTCTCCATGAAGCAGTGTAGATCTCAAGTCAGTGGAAAACACACTAAAGCACTTAATTTCTAAGCAGCAAGGATTGTGTAGCTTTTGTAACTGGACATGTGTTCTCCTGTAGTAACATCCCTGTAACGGGACTTGTGTGTGTGCTTACTGCTCCCATACACAATGTGGGCTAGAGTCCTTTCTAGCTGAAAATTCAGGAGTTGCCAGGGTACATCGTTGTTCCTCCATGCAACATAGAACCTTCTTGGAGAGTTGTGTTCCTGTGTGGCCTGCACAGACTTGTGGAAGGGCAGAGACAGTCCTTTTAGTCTTCTATTTCCATGGCAGGATGCTCCGGCTCTCAGCTGGAGAGGGGAAGAACAGAACCAGACCTGGCAAAAACTGAATCTGGTGTTTCAGTCTATGGTTATTGTAAATAGAGGGTGTTTCAGCTTAATAGCCTGTGTGTCAGGAGGGTGCATGCAATTGGACAGCATATCTAAAAGTAGAATTACTTTTTTCCTCCTCATTTTTAAGCTTGCTTTGTTCTAGAACATGGTGTCTACTTATAGGTGATTTACTAATAAGGTTTAACTGTTGCTTTTCTCTTCTTGCTCATACATTGGACTGAGTGTTTATATCAGACTGTTAAACTGTGATTCCAAGCACCTCCAGTCTGATCTGGGCCTTATTTTATGAGCTGGTATATGTATGTGCCACATAGTGATAACTTAGTGTAAAGAGTTTTTGAGCTGCTGCTGTTCTTGTGTGGCTTTGGTTTGTTTCATGTGACTTAAGGTGGGAAGGAGGCTCTTGACCTAAATACTGCATTAATATTTCACTTGTCTTCTTGTTAGATGTTTTCATGAGGTTGTAAGTGTACTGGAGGACAAGAAGAAGCTTAAAGATGAGTTCTGAAGTTGTTTAGCTGATCATGGAATATCTTCCTTGGCGCATGACAGAGAAGGAAAGAATAGTGGAAAAAAGGCAGCAACTGAAGGGGGGAAAAAGCTGGATGGGTTTTACAACCATAAATGGTAAAAGTAACCTTGCTCTGCTGCCAGCAAGCAGAACGATGGAATAAGGTTTTGATTTACAGGAACAGCTCAGCAAGGGCCTTGTAGAGTGCTTCATGCCTGCTATAAAAATGTGATTAGCTATAAAATGGGAGAGATTTAACAAGAGAATTTAAGCAACGGCAACAGCGCTGTTTCATGCAGAATGTGGATTGCCTGCTTTTAGAGTTCTGGGAATGCAAGCTAGTTTGGAAAACATGAAGTTTTCCAAGAAAGAATGTGGATTATTTTGATTTATTACCTGAACAAGTTAAATTTTGGTTCTTTGCCCATTCATCACGAAGTCTTTAAAATTAACCAACATTTATCCCTGTAATTATTTCTTCAGATAATTGTCTCCTAGGTTTACAGTCAGCCGCCTAAGGACATACAGGTAGGTGTAAGATGCTTTCCCTTAATTCCGGTATTCTGTCTTGTTGTTCTACAGCCTGTATGGTCTCTCCTAACATGTATGTTACAGCTTTATTCAAGAAGGTAAATTTGTCAGCTTTAAGCTCATGTGGTCAGTTTACCAGTAAAACTTCACAGTTGTGGACAGCAAAGTCCTTTCCCCACTTCGCCGTTCCAGCCCTGGAGTGATGGGAGTTCAAAGCTCAAGTTTTCTTAATGGAAAGCTCATGAGCAAATGACTTACCACCAAATGTGCCAAGTAATGTTTGGGGAGTGGACAAAGGGGAACAATAACATTTTTGGATGCTCAGTGTCCTTCCTTGGGAAGAGTCCACTGGAGGGGAGAGGAAATGGGAATCTCTTTCCGAAAGTGAAGCATCAAGTTGACTGTGAAGAATTATCTGTCCCTGTTAAAATCTGAGGCCAGATGTTTCCTTTAAAGGACTCACTCTTAGTCAAAGACAGAAGGGGGGACTCAGTTGCATACCACTGTATGACAAGCTGAAACTGAATACTGAGATTATCTATCACTTTTAATTAAGCCAAGTTAAGCCGCCTTCATTTGTTTTACTTGCATCTTAATAATATTGCTGCTATTTCAGATATTTCAGAAACAACTGGTTTAAGAATAAAAAAATCCCTGAAATGTGCAAGAAGCAGGACTAAATTATTAATTTAATTGGAAAACAACTCAAAGGTTGTGGGATAGTAGCGTAATAGAATGTATTGTTGGTATAAACTTATTGGTATCTTAAAATATTATTTTTGTTTCTTTTCAAATCAAATGGAAGCTTTCTTAACCTCTAATGAAGAACAAAAGATGTTTTAATCTTAGTTGTTTATATAGTTCATCTGAAGACCATTCATGTCATGTCTTTTTAGAAACTTAGACATAATTTGAAGTTTCATTTTTGTGTTTGGAGGTATAAAAATTACACAGTTGAACTATTGCATTTATTCTGCCATGTGTACATTCAAAATAGCAGTATGCTTTTTAAGTATGTATAAGTGAAAGCTAATAAATACACTAATTTATATCAACAGTTCCACAAAGTCTATGTTTAAGTATGGTTCTGCTAGTATTTCAATTATAAACTCTTCATTTCAAAGTTTTGAAACTATGCACAGTGGTAAAACTGTGTTCCAAACTATCTGGAGGATGTTATCCTCAAGAGATCAGGGATAAAAGCCCAGTACCAGAAGTATTTACTTGTCGTTTTTTTTAGCATGCACAAAAAATAAATGCAGAGATCCTGAATGTGATATTACACTGTCTACTAATTTTACTTGAAAAATATGTGTTGAATGAAAACAAAATGGTTTAAAACTTACTTTTCAATATATTTTCACAATGGGATCAATAAACAATGCTTTCAAACTGCTAAGTAATAAATCTCCTTAACTGAAAGAAGTAACTGAGAGGATCCATACAGGCAATTTTTTAACTTTCTGTAGTATTGTAATTAATGTACAATCACTTTGGGAGGAAGGATTGCTGAAATCTCTCTCAAAAATAAGATTTCTGGTTTTCTGGCTTTCTTTTTTTTCTTTTTTCTTTTTTTCTTTTTTTTTCCCACTGCAGATACTGTGTTATTCATTAGTATCGTGATATACTGAGAAACTATTGCACTGTAACAATTTTATAGCTCTCTGAGTATGCTTACATCAGAGTTGTTATACAGATGCAGAATGTAGAGTTGAAATTGGAGTATCTTTTCTTTGGCAAAAATGTAAGTGTAGCTTTCCTCCCATTGTTATGTGCTCTTTAAATACTGAAGGTTTAAAAACTTAAAATTAAGCCCAAAAATGCAAAATTGGTTGCTAAGTAATTATTTCTTTAATATGAAAAAGCCATTTTGCATAGGCTCTGCATACAATTCTGTTTATAACCAGGAAAAAAGTTGCTATTCACAGTGCATTCACCCTCAAAGGAGGAAAGTATTTAAGTAGTTCAAATTTCAAGATCAGTAATGTTTCTTGGTAGTTCAGAAGCAGAAAGAGGTTAAAAATTTGGATAGTTCTGCTAAGTCTGAAGATTTCACTTACTGATGACTGAGGTGAATGATTGGCTTTCCAAACAATCAGCTGGTTACCCCCTGAGGGAAGTGATTCTTGGAAACTGAAAAAGAAAGCAAAACTGCATCAGTACCTCCAAAATTGAAGGTACATCCCAAGTAGATCCACGATCCCATGGCTATATGTGATAAGAGATCCTGTCAACATCTGTATATGCACTGTTACTGTATGTTAACTGAAATCTCAGTGTATGCCCTCTGCTTGCAAATCTTAAATGAGGATGCATCCACTTCAAACAATAATGGTTTAGTCACATATCTGGGAAGAAGAATGCACAGCTGTGTCTTTGGTCTTGTTCTTTTTTCCCCTATACTGATCATTAAATTGTGATGGGAAAATTGTACTTTTCATTTTGCCTTTAAATGGAGAAGTGCCTTGGAGAGGATAGTCATACTATCACTGTGCATTGCACTAAGTGACTCCTTGCTAATTTGTGGGCATCTTGTGTGCAACCATGAGCTTGATCTGCTGTGTTCTTGTTCTGGTCTCTCATTTTGTAGCTGAAAATTTCTTCTCCAAGGTTAAGAAGCATATCTAGTTACTTAGCAGTGATTTCTTCCTTTCCTAAGTAATAGTGGGTCATTGCCTCATTTACAACTAAAGAACTTGCCCTTCTTAAGAACATGTTCTTTGCTTTCCTACATCGGCTCATGAGGAAATAGAAAAGGCATTGGTATCAACTTATTTGCAGGTACCAAGGCTCTTGGCTCAGTGTAGAGCACAGAATTGGTTTCACAGGTTTAATCAGACCTGGTCAGTGATATGAGGGTCAGCTCTTGTGTAGGAATATCCGATTTTATAGTTACATCTCAGGGTGCGTCGTAGTCCATCAGCACCGTTGTCCCCTGAAAGGTGTTACTTAGGTGTGTGTAAGTGTACCACTAGAATTGTGCCAATTCAAAATGTATGGCTAGGTACCCACGGGCAAATCTGTTCGCCCATTTAGCGTGCAGGGAAAGAAAAGGAGTGATGACGACTTCAGGAATTGAGAATATGAAGCTGAAGAGAATGGAGTTGCTTTTGGTGAGCTCCAAAACCCTACAGAAAATTTGTTACAGGGCAGAGTGGGGGAGGCTTGCTTGTAATTCTCCCAAACTCCAGCTTTTATCCTAACCTGGTTAGGATGTGTCCTCTGGCTAGTAACCTGCTTGTAAGTACATTGGAATTAATTCCACTGGAACCTGCACAGAGTACTTAGGGTGGGGAACACCGTTAGTAACTGTGTAAAAAATACTGAGTGGTTCCACATGTTGAATTTCCTTCCCCTTGTCATTCACATCACCACCAAGAGTTCTCTCTGGCAAGCACACCCCTGCTTTCAGGTATTTAGGCTTGGCATTGAGAAACAGAATGTAACATTCTTTTCTCTCTCTTCATGTCCTTGCCTGTATTTTTCCCTCCCTTAAATCTCATATGCTTACTGTACTTAGTTGTGCCCTTTTGGATCCTTAAAACTCTGAACTTTATTTATCCTTGCCTACATTCCATTTTATACCCATAGAAATTAATTTAATTTCCTGTGCATACCTACCTCCCCCCTTTTTTCCTTCCCCCAATCTGAAACTTTGTGCTGTTTCTCATTATGCTTTGCGGTGAGGCTTTGAGAAAATTTACAAAGTAGAGGGGGCTTAATCCCCATAACTATTACTCCCCACCACCCAACCCCCTCTACCCTACTTTAACAGACACTTAAACAGTTAACTGTGATCTAACCTTTAAGGACAAAGATTGCCTTTTAACTTTTAAAGTGTAATTACTGCTGATACTTGAGCAGAGGGAGTCTTTCCTCTGGGGTGTAACTGCTCCTTGCCTCTCTTTCTTCATCCGGTTTTTTTTTGGTGTCGTCTGGAATTCGTGAAGCTATGTAGAGCCAGATTTCTCGACAAAAGGACAAGCATGGTTTTGCCTCACCACCATGGTTCTACTTGGTTTCTTTTAGAGATAGCAGTTCTGTGGGATTGTATGGGGTACCTCTGGGTAAAACTCTTTTCTCAGTAGCGCGGGTTCTACAGCATAACTTGGTTTTTCGTTTCTTCTCTTAATTTTCCTGGTGAAGTTAAGCATTCTCCATATAAACGCATGCCACTTTCATGGCCACAATGAAAAATTGAATCTCTGTAGCTCTTCTGCCTCCGGCAGTGCTGTATCCTTCTGCCAACTGTGAAGAGAATTCACATCCAGTGTGAATATATTCCTTTTCTTTGGGACCACTTGTCACGGGTATGATTTTGAAATGGGTGTACTTCAGAATGGATGCTCACCAGGGCTTTTATTAATAATAGTTAGGGACATTGAAAAGAAGTGGTTGTGGTTAAGCTTTTGAAATACTCTCTTTTGTCTGTAGAACTGAATCCATGAGCCCAGTTAATGGCCTGGAAGTGTGTCTTGTGTCTTAAGAATTCAATTTGTGAAATTTCATTCTTGATCGATTTGTTTTGGGTAAAGCCAAGAGGCAAGTCTTTCTTGGGAATAGCAACTCTGGTTACACGTGCTGCTCTTCTGACAGTTTTGTCTGTGAAGGCTGAACTTGTAGGAAACTAATTCTGATCTGGTAAGGAGTGTATTGTAGTTATTAGTCCAGAACCATTACTCTTCCTACTGTTAACCTAAAATAATATATGCTCTTGTACAGTTACCATTTTATAGCCATCAGGAGAAAGGGATAAAAACACTAAAAGGCTTTAGCCAGGCATAACTCCTAGATGGTAGTGTTACCCATAAAATTATGCTGACAGGAAAAATAGTCTGCTGCATTTTCTGTTACTGCAGTTTTCTCAGTCATGCTCAATTCTGCTACCTTTGAGGAGATTATTATGTCTAGGATTTAGACACAAGGACTTAGTCCATCAACTGGCCATGTCATTTTGTGATGGGGAAATTCTTTAACTTTTTCTCTTAATTGCTCCTAGAAAGAAAGAAGTAACAGCCCATCTGGGTTTTCTAGCTGGCTGCACCTGGAAAGTTGTGCCCAAAACATCTTTTGTGAAAATAGGTTTATGTTCTTCCTTGACATCTAGTAGAAAAGTAACAATTTATGATTATGTAGGCTGTTACCTGAATTCAGTTTGCTATCAGAATAGTTTGGGTTGGAATATCTTTCTGTTCAATTTAGGAAAATCAAATTTAAATCCTACTAGCACTTGAAAAAGCAGTCATCACATTGTCGTGAAACGCCAAACAGAGAAGGCGGCCCTGTGTAATGTAACCTCCTGATTATTTTCTGGAGAGCTACATGTACTCTGCTTTCCCTGTGATATTAAATGATCTAGATTTTTATGATCTTCTGTGCTGAACCAAACTTATTTCCATCCTACAAGCCTTTTCCTCTGATACATGTTGTCCAAGTTATTAAAGCTTTTCAGTATTAGACTAGTGTAGGAATCCTTTGCAATTGCTCTGATATAAATGGAGTTCAGAATATTTACATCTGTGTAGGCACAAGATTCGTTAACAGAGATTCGGTTTATTCTAGGCAATCTTTTACTGTTTGATTACTGCTTGGCGATTGGTTAAGAACAGCTTTGGGACTAGCAGAGAAGAGCTGTTATTAAACCAGCACTACTCCTTCCAGTTAGCAGAATTAAGCCTTGAAGAACATTTAGGGGATTGTTCTTGTAGAAGAAACTACCATCTGATTTGTGACTTTTATTAAGAACAGTATGGTCGTCACTATTACTCAATAGATAAGACTTTGAAAAAATATTCTTGTTCGTCTCCAAAGTGCTAGGAGAAAAGAGCTTTTCCTGTCTTAGGCACAGAAGAGCAAGCTTGTGATGCCAAACGTGAACTGTATTAATGATGTTTTTTTGGATAAACCATAAATACTATGAAGAACTACTTTCCTGTAAATGTGTGTCCTTACACACGCTTAAATTTCACTCTCTTTGAGGATGGTTGTTTGGGGGAGAGAGGAACAAACAAAATAACAATTTAACATCTTGGTGATAATCAGAAGTTTCTCATTTGGAAATGTTTTCCCATTTAGAAATTATTGCTTTCAGCTGTGAAAATAACAGGCTTTTCCTGCAAAGAAAAAGAAGAGGGAGGGAGGATGCATTTAAGTATTTAAAATAAATATAAATTGTGTTTTGCAAATATGGAGTCATTAGTTTTAAGATCACACAGGGATTCCATAAATAATACTTGCATTTGTGGATGAGTTATTTCATTAGATTAGGTCGGAGAAGCCCTACGCGAAAATGTTAAAGCTGAAGCTGTGCTGACACCCTTTTTGACTCAACCTCTTAAAAAAGAAAATACCTTAGTGTCTGTATGTAAATAGAAGGCTGAAATAAACTTTTTTTTATTGGTTGGACTGATATAATCTAGCAGCAATAATTATCTCAGGGCTGGCTAACTGCAGAGGACTGGGAGAGATTTGCTGTGTTTGAGTGAGACCCACCAGTCTATCAGAAGATGTGATGTTTCAAAACACTGCCAGTCAGGTTTGTTTCATATCTCCCATTTTCCTAAAAAGCAGCCAGACTTTTATTCATGATACCTTCTTTCTGTTACAAGAACAACTGCTGTTCAGGCTTTTTTCCAAGTACAGTCAAATATTTTACAGAAACATATTGTGACTCAACAAAGTGTGACTTGGTAATCAGAGTGGAAGCCTCCAGTGAGCGTGCAGTATCAGATAGCTGGGCAATAAAACTTCTTGCTGGCATGTTGCTTTCTCTAACTATTCAAGCGTTACTGAAGGAGAAAACCAAACCTTTGTGTGAAGGGGCTACATGTGCCACCCAGTGAGAGTTTCAGGCCTCTGTGGGTTTCTTCTGTTTTCTTTAAGAACAAAGGTCAGAGTACCATTTGCCTGGTTTCTTCAAACTCCCCCACACCCCACGGAAGTGGGTCAAATTCAGTTTGAGACCTCCACTGAGCGACCTGCTCCCAGAGCAGTGTTACCTGCTGGTCCCTCCCGCTGCAGCCTGGAAATCTGCCTTCCCACACGGAAGGACGGGCATTGAGTGAAGTGGTCCAGTGTTACGTTGGTTTTGTGATCATTTCAGGCAACAGGGGTGGAAACGTTTTGATGTAGAGGCTGTTTTGAAACAGAACGGGTAGGTATTGTGCCATGTGCCTGTTGCTGGGTTGTGGTGTTGGTAGTGGCTTTGCTTTGAAGAAAGACAACTGTGTTTCTCTGAAGTAACTTAAGCCTCATGCCAAAGTATGGTTTAGTGAAAATACTGTCTGAAAGATGCTTTAGTCAGGCTTGGACTACCATTTTTTTTATTATACTATTCAAAGGAAGAATTTTCAGCAAAAACTACTTGGAGCATGATGTTAGCTTACTTGGCCTATCTTGAAGGTGATGCACAATAAAAACCAAATGCAGTTTCACATTCAGGCAGGCTTAGTTTGCAGAGTTGACTGTTTAAATAGTTTAAACCTATGCGTGTGATAAGAAAATGAAGAATTACTCAACAATGTTTATCTCTTCAGAAACAGGAGTAAAATGTTAAATGAAAACGGTTCTGTAGCAGCAGCATGTCAAAGTAATGTGCTCTGCATCCTGGGAAGAGAGACAAATAAGCAAGACACATGCACAGTGTGGTCCCACACATTAAAGCATAAGGAGTCCAGTTTTTAATTTTGGGATTTACATTCCTTTTTTAACATGAATTGAGGAAACAGGGAAAACTACTGGGGGGTTTTGTTGGGGTTTTTTTTTGTGGGTTTTTTTTTTAGCTCTTTCATTAAAACAGCGGTTCAAACTTAGCCCAGTCTAAGTCTGCTATTGGACAAAAATTCTGAGTAGCTGCAGTGTGTTCTCCCTCAAGTATCTCCCAAAAAATAATTGTATTTCCATTTGCCCTGGGTTCAGCCTCAGCAGGCGATCGTTGTTGGATGGAGTTTCTCTTTCAAGATGGAACTAAAGGTACTGCTCCCAATGTGTTCTACTGCAGTCAAAGACTTGTACGAGACCAGTAGTGACTATTAACATATGTAGGTTGCCTAGGAGTAAACTTTCTATTTACACCTTTAGTTTTAAAGGGTAGACATCGATGGTTGCTAAAGCTAATCAGACTAACATTGCTACAAAGTAAGATGGCAGGGGGAAACAAAGAGGTGAGAACAAACCACCAAAGGCTAATCTGAAAGTTTCTTTTAACTTTTGATGAATTCTATGGCACTTGTTGATATTACTAGAAAAATACCTTTCAATCATTATCCTTTTTGTGTTATTGCACTGTTTTGTGTACTCTGGCTCATAGGACACAACTACTTGCTTTCTGTTTTCCTCTGATTTCTTTTGGATTATTTTGTTTTGGAAGGTGAGCAGGCTGCAATAATTAAGCAATTACATTGTCAACTTGAGTTGACTAATCTATTCTAGTTGACCTATCTAATCTATTCAGATTAGATTCAGACCTACAAGTGTAACTGAGGGGGAAACATGCATGCCAGGAAAAGTAAAAATTTTGAGCAGCTCTGATGTGAACAATAGGCTAGTCTGCTCTTGTGTCTTTCCTAGAGGAGTCTAAGAGATTTGACAGAATGGTAGGTTCTTGGGAGTCAAGTGCTTTGGAGTCTGGAAGCCATCATTTCTCTCTCAAATCTCTCTCCAGATAATATTCTTAATGAAAATGATGAGAGTCTCTTGTGGTGGGTTATCAACTAAAATCTGCCTTTGGCCCTGGGGTTTTATCTCAGTTTGGAGTCTGAAGTTTGAGATACTTCAATGAATTAAAAAAAAAAAAAAGTATCTCATTTATTCATTAGTGGGAGTTCCTAATGGATATTGCTCATGCAAAGTGGGGATATTTTTTTCTGATTAAGGAGTTTTGTTTTAAGATACCTTTTGAAATAGTGGAGTGATGTGTCATTATTTGGGAACAGATTTAAATGATAATTACAGTTCACAGTTGTAGTTCTTGAACCACTGGAAACCAGTATGTTTCACTAGAAATTGTCACAAAGTGTAACGGGAATGCTCATATGCATCAAATTGAACAACTGTCAGTGAGTGTTGGGTGAAAAAGCAAAGAATTCCATTGATACAAAATTACTTTCCAAAAACATTTTACGTGACAAATTTTATTCGTGAGCACTTGTCTACATGCTAGGTTTCAAAACAGGCCTTGTACGTGAAGAGTCCCAACTCAGACTCAGGGCTTTACACATAAGTTTTGAAGTCATGTCTTAGCTCTACAACTAGAAAATTGTTTTGGTTAAAATGAACTATATTGTTTTAATAGGTTAAATACTGTGCCTAAATGGTTTGATGCGTGGCTTACCTTGGAACCTGCCCTTATTGTTTACAGTGTTAAATAAGTCTTATGTGATTTCTAAAAACATAGCAGCAACTTGTAAGTGTAGAAGAAATGCTGTTTAGATTATTATCATTGATGCTTTTCTCCAATGGTGCACAGCACAACGGATGTGTTTTCTGAATATGACAGCAGATACCACTGTAGCATCAGCTTGATAAGAAATAAAATCTGCGTGTGTTTTAAGAAGAACAAATAGTTGAAAATCTTGTATATTAATAAGCTAAACTCTGATTTTGGATAAAGATTAAAACAATTTAAATTGTTTTGATTGATTGTAGGCAATCCTGCTTTAGCAGGGGAGTTGGACTAGGTGATCTATAGAGGTCCCTTCCAACTCTGTCAATTCCATGAAATTAGCAATATTGTCTTTAAACAAGTTTTCTGCCAAACATGACACATTATAATGTCAAAAATGTTGCATGGCTGATCTCTAACTATTAGTGTGACACAAGTTTTGTTCTGGGGGTGTTTGAAATATTGGTCCATGGATCTGGGGGGGAGTCTATCAACACAGTAGGTGCAAAAGGCAGTGTCTTAAGTTATCCTTCACTGTAAATGTGGAAGTTTAGAAAAAGGAAACTTTCTGACGTGATTGGGATCATTCTGTCAGGATTAGCTGTTGTGGAAACATGAAAGAAAAATGTAGTGACTGTGGTTATTGGTTTTTCTCTGAGATTGTCTAGAAGTTATGAACTCCTTTCTCATCCCCTGCTTGCAGAGGATTGTTCAATATTTTATAGAAATTGCTGTACAAGGCACTAACCCCACTGAGACCTGTCATGTAGGGTTCAATCCTACTTCAAATGAAGTATGCCTGTAAAATCTTTG
Source organism: Arenaria interpres (assembly GCA_013399435.1). NCBI lineage: Eukaryota > Metazoa > Chordata > Aves > Charadriiformes > Scolopacidae > Arenaria > Arenaria interpres. Next base: position 370,919 of record VXAK01026231.1, read on the forward strand.
GGTTTGATCAGCGTTGCTTCTAACAACAACTCTTTTTGTCTTAATGTGGAGACCTATGTTACTAAATGTGTGTCAGCCAGATAATGTTCTCTGACCATATATAGTCTGCCTCAGAAAATGTACTTTAGTGAAAGTAGTATAGAAGTTATCTAAACATAATCCTCTGGCTTCAAGAGTCTTGGTTCTTCATGTTGAGAGTGCATACCTGCTCAAAAATTGGCAGATAACTTAGTTTCTTCCAGTAGCACAGCTGGCAGACTATTGGCTGATCACCAATATTTTAAGTTATTTGGTTCAGGTTTTTTCGTATTGTCTCAGTTTAACTCTGGGCTTCCAAGGCATTGCTTTGATGTGAGAGCAAAGTATGACCCTTACTCTCAGGATGATGGCACTCACTCTGCAAGAATTAAGATGTATCTAAACATTGGCTATGAATTTCATAACTGTGTGAGATAAATATTAGATGGGAACTAAGAGTGATAAATACAGTAGTGGAGAAGAAAAGTACTGTTACACAGAAAGATTTATTCTTTCTCGTACATGACATTTTTGTTTCGTATAAAGGCAAATTATATGACTCAGTAGTGAGCTGTGATTTATAGAACAATGATGTGTAATTTATTCTCAGAGGCTAATGCAGTCAATGGGTGGCCACACGAAGAGGAGTCGGCATGTGTTACTTTGTTAATCCAGGAATTTCCCAATGAGATGTTGGTTTAATGGTATCTTACAGCCATTTCATACCCAAAAGAATGTACAGTATATTTCAGTTTTGGACACT
>VXAK01026232.1:0-40420 GCA_013399435.1 Arenaria interpres
GGGGGAGGGCGAATAACGGCGGCGGGGACGGCGGGGGGGTCGTCTTCCCTCCTCAAAAATGGCTTCTTTGTCGTACGCGTGTTGCCTTCAATTACTGAGGTGTTTTCTTCGCTTTTTTTTTTTTTTTTTCCGCGTGGGTCTTTTCCAAGATTCAAAGGGGGAGAGGAAGAGGTAGTTTTTCATTAATATCTATGGAAATTGGTATTAAATTCATTTGTGTAGCTGCGCTTGGGCCGGGCTGAAGGGCTGTGGGTGCTGCCCCGGCCCCGCCGGCCGCCGGGGGTGACAGAAGCCGTTAAGGTGACAGGACGGTGACCGAGGCACAGTGTGGACAACGACCCCCCTCATCCCCCCCAAAAAATCCCCTTGCTTTTAAAACACCCCGTTTATGAGCAAAGCGCATACACAATTCTGTGAATAATAAAAACGCTCTTTTTTTGACATTAAGTGAACTACATACAACCGGTTTCATGTATTACCCCTGTTAACCAAATATGCTAATTACAGAAATGACGCAGGTGGTAAACATCCTTAGCGTATTTCATCTTTTCATGATATTTAAAATTATTTGGATGAGTCTGGTTTATATAGCATAACTTGTGTAATTTTCCGTGTAGGCATAATAGCATATGCTGGAATTTCCCAGGTCTTTACAAGAAGAAATGATACCTGGTGCTGTTCTGGAAACATTTAAACTGATCTGTTCTTAAATGGTTTTAGCTCTGAGCCAGTTTACCTCTTGAGAGAGTCTTCTTCAGAGCTCCTACGTGTTAAAAGCCACGTGTCCTCCTCCTCAAGGAGCTGTACAACTGCAGGTTGACATTTTAGAGTTAGAAAGTGGATATTCAGCCAAGCGGGAAAGGTGTTTGAGTTGCTGTCGTGCTGAAGGCCTCAAACATGGCCTGTTAGTGGTCCATATGTCAGTATTTGACACATTCCATGTTGTTATAGGAAGTGTTCAAAATGAGTTTTTGATCCATCCTCTGCCTAAAACTGTGCAGCAGAAACCTGGAGCCAAACGGAGATCCCACGGTGCTGGATACATACGTGTTTGTTTTAAGGATTACCAGATGAGCTTGCTATGGATGGCGCTTCTCTTAAACCGTGTGCAGTGGTACATTCCTAATCTAGCACTTGCTTTGGGATAGCCGAGAGAGATAAAGGGGAGGAAGTAGCATGTTTCATGGTGATGAGTGAGATAGGGATGAGTTTGCTCAGACTTACCCAAACCATAGGGAGGAGGGCAGGGAATCGAGCCTGGGCCTTCCAGATAGCAATCCAGAGGAGCAACCATGCTCCCTCTTCAAGTTCTAATGTTAGAAAACTTTTAATCATGAGGACGTAGCAAAAATAATTTGAGTTAAAATTGCTCATAGTACATTATCTAGAATAACAAAGCGAAGTATCATCTCAGATATTTGATTTATCTAGTAAATAGATTTAATTTAAATAAATGGATTTGCTTTACAAACTCCGGTCGCTGTCACTATTTATTCTGGAGGTGCCTGCTTTTTTATTTAACATCGTATAAAAATACTTTAACTTCTGCATTACCGTATTTTGATTCTCTACATTCTTTGTTTAATCAAAGTGCTTCTAGAAACATCACTGAAAGCTGTGAATGCCAGTTTTTCTAGAGCTATTTGATTCCATTTTGAATGAGTTATCTTGCCTGCTGTTTGCATAGGTGATGCTGAAAGATGCAGCGTTAAAAACTCTTCCGTGTTTTAGTTTAGTAGGCTTAAAAATCACTATTAGCAACAGAAACCCTACAGAGGAAAATACATTTGACTTTTATTAGAAAACTCTCCTAGGAAGGCAGAGGATTTAATGAGGTTTAGTAGATATTTAATTGCCGTCTAAACTTTATCCCTTACCAGTGGGATTTGCTGTAGTTGGCTTATAGGTAATTTCTTACTGGAGAGACTGGATTTAAGTCTTCATTTTCCCAACCAAGTCCCATTGCTCTTCCATCACTGTGTACATGATATGAGCGTCAGCATTTTTCTGTAGTGTTGATCCTGTATTTTTGCTTAACCCAATTCTTCGTTCTGCTGTTACATTGTTTTACTTTCTCTCTCTTTGCCTCCTAGGTCTTCTTGTGGGAACATTAGACGTAGTTTTGGATTCCAGTGCCAGAGTTGCCCCGTACCGTATTCTGCACCAGACTCAGGACTCTCAAGTGTATTGGGCAGTGGCGTGTGGTATGTATTGGTGTGCCTCTTGTCAGGGGCTGGATTTGTGTTAGTGCATTGTCTCTTTGGCTCAGATGATTGGTTATCCTGCATCGGAGTATTCTGTCGCTGCTCAGGAAACTTTCTAGACCTTCTGGTGGGGTAGTGGAAGGTGCCAGAAATCACAGAACTTCTTGGTGGTGTTTAAACTGCAGTTTAGGAGCATAAGGCTCTGTAAAATCTTCCGTTTCTGCAGATGTTACGAATTTTCTTTCTTTCAAGGTGTGTCTGTGTGCAAGGTCATAGTGTGATTGTTCAGAGAATCAAACCGCGATGGTCAGATTGCTGTGGGACAGTGAGTGTTGTGCCAAAACCTGGTTACCCGGAACACAGTATAAGATGGGAACATGTGAGGTCGTTCAAGGTGCCAGACACTCTTTACTGTCTTGATCCAATTTATTTTTTTCTGTTTTTTATTTTTTCCTGCTATTTCTGGTTTGTGATGGATGTGTAGAGATACTCTATCTGTAGAATATATTACAGTAATTTTTTTTTAAAACATCAAGAATCATTGCCCTCTTTTACTTCAGAAGTGGAAATGCTATATTAGAATACCATGGTACAGCCTTCTAATATCTGGTGATGAACTTCGATGGAGGCTTTAGATCCTACTGGTGGCTAAAGAGAAAATGTCTTCAGGCGTATTTGTTAGACCTTCCTTGTTTATAGTAAGAATCTTCACTTCTCACTTTGTGGTTGAGACGTAAAATCTGAGCATGAAGTAATCATTTGCAAAGCCCACAGATGTTGATGTCTTGTTTTCCTTGTTCCCATCTTCTCCCCAGGCAACCAAAACAGTATTCTTCCTTGCAGAGCTACATAAATTCTGCAGAAGAACAGAGGTTTAGAAATTGCTGTGTTTCACAGAAACTCAGTTTCCCTTTTGAGCAAGGAGAATGCAGAGAAATAGGGAAAAAAATGTCAGGCCAGAAACTGCGTAGAAAAAAAGAAGAATATTTACTGGGCCCTTATGGTGCAAACCTGAAATTTTATAGGATATTGACACTCAGTTATTCTACAATTCAGGAGTGCTGTAGTTGATATTCTCTATATCGCAGTTACTTTTAAGCAACACAGGATGGTAAAATGAGGTGACCTATATAACAACCAAATGGAGTTTGATAAATTATTATATGGGAGTAAATATATTGTCTTCATCCAAAGTATTTTTTAATCATATCTAGTTCTCATTTTACTCTAAAAGGAAAGGTACTGGCATTCACTTAAAGTTATGAAATGTATGTGGCTCTTTAATTGAAAAATGCATATCTTTTATTTACAATCTATCTTGTGTAAATACTAGCGGGCATCTTTCTGTTCATGTGTGCAGCTTCACCTTTCGGCACTCTGTTCTTTGTAGGAACTGCAGAATTTTACTCTTTCATGCATATCATTCTAATGCTGTTCTTAGAAAGATGTCAATTATTGAGGCCTGGCTTATTTTAGCAATTTGTCTGCTGTCACTTGGTGAGAGATGCAGCTGATGAAACAAAACAGAATGCAGATTCTATTCCCCTGCTATTGTTACTGGACCTGTGGGGTTTTTCCACAGCCAGAGCATCCTGTGTTTGATAATTCTGTGCCCTTAAAATAAACCATTTAGTGTTACTCAAAATCATTTATTCTTTAAAAACAATGTTAGATGGCTAAGACAGATGTCAAATAAACTTATACACAGAGGCAAAAGAAAAAATATGTGTTGTCTGTTCCATTGGGCTGTGCACACAAACTCAGATTCATCGCCCTGCAGCCCGTTGAGACAAGACAGCTTACTGGCTTCCAGTTCTTGGTTTCAGGTCCTGGAGTTACTTTTGCTTCTGAAACCACAGATTAGCTGGCGTTGGATTTTGTGGTTAGGTGTCCAGCTACAAATACGTGAAGACTATTTCATTGCTGAAGCCGCCTCTTAAAAGAGAAAGTCAAGTAGAGCAATAGCTTTAGGGAACTGCTTGTGTTTCTGCTGCTTTCTTTTCCATCATTAACCACACGGAGGGGTCTAATGTGCCTGCGGAGAAATTGAGTGGTGGGAGTCATGCTGTTAACATTTTTAGATATCCCACTGCTTTTGTATGAAACTTCAGAAGATAAATTTACTGGAATTTGGCAAAGAGAAACTTACAAGTGTCTTTGATGTGCTTTTAAACAGATTTCTTTCTGTCTGCATGTAACGATGTTTCTTATCTTGTTAAAAAAATGAACTGCTGCTTTTATTTCTTCTGCATTTTTTTCTGTCTACAAGAGAATATAGTGATAGCTATTGATAGAGAAGATGAAATCTTCTAGTAAACACAAATCTTTGAAATAATTAATGGCAAATAACTAAGGCAACTTTCTATAGAAAAGTTCCTTCTGTTGGTTACACAGAGAAGCTTATCCTTTATGGACTCTTATGTACAGTATGGTTAAAGACAGCCAACTGATAGAAGTTTTACTGAGATGTTTTTATTTGAGAAAGCAAAGAACTTTCTGATGTGAATATTGTGGTTGCTTTTTGTTTTGGAATTGTATGCTCTCTGCTGACCATTGCCTATGAAAAATGGAACCTCTTTGAAGGTGTAAAGGCTTCAGTTGTTCTGAAATTTCAAGTTTCTCTGAAAGTTTGTTATTTTTATTCTAGAATACCAGGAATGAAAAGAGTGCTTCTTCTCTGGAACATAAGAATGCTTTTTGTCTGGGGGAAAAAAGCTGTGTTTGGTGTGCGCTGGCAAATAGGATGGTCTCTTGGTAGCACGCAGATTATCTTTGGTCGCAGTGGAGACATTTTATTAGAAGCATAATGTTGGTGTATGTAAAATATCCTTGACAAGTATACAGTTGGTTTGTTTCGTTTGTCCTCATCGCTGTTAGGTAATTGCTAGTTTCCTGCTGTAAACTTGGTGGAAAAAAGACCTTGTTCTAACTTCTTTTTTTTCTTTGCTCTTCCCATCTTTTACCCCTTCACTTAGGATCATCCCGTAAAGAGATCACAAAGCATTGGGAGTGGCTGGAGAATAACTTACTGCAGACTCTCTCCATCTTTGATAATGAAGAAGACATCACCACCTTTGTCAAGGGCAAGATACATGTAAGTGACATGTTTCCCTGAAGGACTTCCAGATCCTGAGAAGGAATGGGGAGGTGGTGTTAAGAACTTTTTACCCTGCAAGGGGGAGGGAGCAAGAGTTCGTTGCAAAAGTTCTCTCTGCTCCCTTTTCAGACATACATCCGTACTGTGTTATCACCATCACACTGCAGTATAACACTGGACAAATGTATTTGGGGGGGGAAGCTTATTATGAGCAGCAGATCTCAAGGAACAGCCTGCTTAGGATGCTCCTACTAAGCAAAGTACCATGCCTCTTCAAAATCTTTATAGATTATGCCTTTGATGCAGGCAGAATGTTAGACGAGGGTTCATGTAGCAAGTAATAAGGGAGAGAGAATTCTAGTTTGCAATGAATGTCCCTGCCACGATGATCTAGAAGCCATCTCATCTGGGATATAAAGGAGCTGCACCCCAACTTCCACTGACTTCTGAGTCAGGTATCTCTGCTTGTTGTGCAGTTAAAAACACTTGAGATTCCCACCCCACAAGTTCTCCAGAGTGAAAACTTAAAAATACCAGGTTTTTTTTTATCGCACAGCAACAATTTGAGTCTTTTTCCAGTACTCCAGTCAGATTCTTAGTATCTTCTTGTGTGCGTGTGTGTCTGAGAGAGATTGTGGTCATTTGTTTTTCCTTCTGGCCAGTCAAGATCTGACAGACTGCAGAGTTGTGCCTTTCCTGGCAGATGATCTTCTTCCTGTTGAAGAAGCGTGCTTGCAAGTGAAAGTAGACTTCAGTTCTCCTGCAGGGTGTTCAAACTGTTACCAGGCCAGCCGTGAGAAACTCAGTCAAACCGTTAAAACATCAACATTTGCTGCATGTGTTCAGGAGTAGATCCCAGATCGTAGACTCCCTGATTATCTGAATGCTCTTTCTAAATGTCTTTACTGTTTTTCTGACGTGACAGGAGAAATGATAACTGCTGTGTCCTGTTTCTTTTTTCTGTCTTCCGGATTGCTGCTGTGACCTTTTGCTGCATATTATGTCTGTCAGCAGGCATGTTCCCTGCCATTTCTTCTCTCTCTCCTCCCATGTCCTTTCAGGGAATTATTGCTGAAGAGAACAAGAATGAGCAGCCCCAGAGTGAAGAGGATCCAGGTAAATTCAAAGAGGCTGAACTGAAGATGCGGAAGCAGTTTGGGATGCCCGAGGTGGAGAAATTGGTCAATTACTATTCCTGCAGCTATTGGAAGGGGCGTGTGCCCAGGCAGGGTTGGCTGTATCTCACCGTCAACCACCTCTGTTTCTACTCCTTCCTGCTGGGCAAAGAGGGTGAGTTACAAATCTTCTAGTTGTTTTTCAGCCCGTGATCTTCTTGATGCAATTGATCTTTTGTGTGAACTTTTTTTAAGCTGACAGGTTTTTGCCTTTATGAGTCCTTTGAGCTCTAGCTCAATGCATAGATCACTCCTTGCACTTGTTGGCACTTCAGTGGTCTCTAGATTGAGTGCCTGCGTCGTTTTTCAAAACATTTCTCAAGTTGTACAAGTACACCTGAAGTTTTACTTTAACTGGATTAGAGAATCAAGCAATATTTTTACTTTGATCGATTTTATTTTGAACCACTGCCAGGACCCAGTATTTACAAAGCTTGAACTCCTGAGTCGAAAGCTAATTTGCTGGAAAGAGGAATGAAAACTTGAGTAATTGTAGTTGAAAGCATTCACTGGATGGAAGGTGGTCCTTTTGGAACTGCATTATTTCTAGTCTAGTTAATCCCAAAGATTATTTCCAAGTATTTTTGAAGGACCCAGTAAAAGTGTGAGGAAAAGAATTGTCCATTTGTAAGAGGGGAAGAATGCTGCTACGCTGAGAGCTTACTTGCTGCTTGAGCTTCGTTTCTAATTGTTAGTTGTTTTGCCTTGAATTGTAATAGTAGTTTTTTTGAACTTTTTTCCCCAGTTACACTGGTGATCCAGTGGGTGGATGTAACCCAGCTAGAAAAAAATGCTACACTGCTGTTCCCTGAGTGCATTAAAGTAAGCACAAGGGACAATGAACTTTATTTTTCCATGTTTCTCAATATCAACGAGACATTCAAGCTGATGGAGCAGCTGGCTAACATTGCTATGCGGCAGCTATTGGATAATGAGAGCTTCCTACAGGACAAGTCCCTCCCAAAGCCCAGGAAGCCTCTTAAGAACATCTCTGCACTAAAAAGGTATATGTTTCCAGCAGTGAGAGGAGAAGACAGATAACAGGGGATTGTAGTAATAAATCTGCATTACTGTGTAGTTCCTACGGGCCACTGGGGTTTTCTCACTCTAGGGGCTGCATCACTTACTGCAGTCATTAGTCCTCTGCCTGTTCTTTATTTTTTTTCCATCCCAAATTGGTACTGAATTCACACACACCCTCATGTCTTTCTCATGCATGACTAGGCATTGTCAGAAGTAGTTTTCAATGAGAAACTGTTGAAAATCCTGCTCAAAAAAATGCGAGAGAAGAAAGTGACATCAGCCCCTTTGTCTGAAATTGAATATTTGTAAAAAGTAATATACATTTGTATGGTAATAAGTCTTCCCACTGGGAACTGTTCTCTGCAGTTCCAGAATCTGATGTAACATTTAACTTTCGCAGATGCACTTGCATTTTTTATCTTGTATTGCAGGACATACCTTGTTAGTGAAGCATGTCTGAAGGCTGAAAGAGGAGTCAGATAAGGGGTGGCATCTCAGTTAGGGAAGTGAATACTAAGAATACACAGCTCAATCTGAAGTCTGTGATTGGAACGAACACTTAACATTAGTGTTTGAGTGGGTTTTTTGAGTGAGAAAAAAAGCCTCTGGGAACTCCTCTTTACTTTTCCCTAGAGACCTGGATGCTCGAGCCAAAAATGAGTGCTACCGTGCCACTTTCCGGTTGCCCAAGGATGAATGCCTGGATGGACATACAGACTGTACCTTGTGGACACCGTTCAACAAGATGCATATTCCTGGCCAGATGTTTGTTTCCAACAATTACATCTGTTTTGCCAGCAAGGCAGAGGAGGCCTGTCATCTCATCATTCCTCTCAGGGAGGTGAGGATTTCTCAGCTGTATATTAAGACTACAGGCCTTTCTTGTCTTTTGTGTGCTTCTGGATTTTGTGTGCTGCTGGCTTTTGTGCAGTGCTTTATAGATAATGGAGAATCTGCTAGATCCAAATGGCCCTTATCTTGTCTTCTAGGTGACAATAGTTGAGAAAGCAGATAGTTCCAGTGTCTTGCCCAGCCCTCTGTCCATCAGCACTAAAAGTAAAATGACCTTCTTCTTTGCCAATCTGAAAGACCGAGATTTCTTGGTACAGAGAATCTCTGACTTCTTACAGAGAACGCCATCCAAGAAACCGTGCAGCAGCGACAGGGAATGGAAGTGGAATTTGGCTGAGCCTGGTTGCGAGGTACTAAGGGAATAGCGGGGAGGAGCTTTTGTCAACTTTCCAGAGTAATGCTCCTTACAGCGTGGTAACAGTGCTCATTACCAGCAAATGATGTCTCTTTGTTAGACAGTTAGCAGAGGAAGGAGGCTGCCTGAGCTCAGATGCTTTATCTTCTGTTGTTCAGGAGGTTCCAGAGCTGCCTTCCAGCAGCCCACTGGCGGTTAGCCCCACGTCTGCTCTCGGCAATCGACCTGTCAGCTTCTCTGCCGGGGAAGTGCCAACAGCCTCGCAGGGACTACTCAAACTCTTCAGAAGAAATTCCGAGGAGCTCTTGGGACCCAAAGGGGTGAATAATATTTTAACTTCAAACAATTAACTCTAAATAGTTTGCAGTAGGTTGCAGATGTCCTGTCCTGCTCTAAGACTGAAAATGGATTTTATCCCTGGTAAGTCCTGGAGTATCACTGCTGTGTCTGTCACAGTGATAGTGCTGCGTAGATGTAACCTGACCTTCAGCTTACTTTATGAGTACTGAGATACCTGACATACTTGATGAGAGACTGAGAAATTAGTGTTACTGTGCTTCTGGGATGTAAATTTGTGTCAGTGAAGAGCTACTTTTCTTCAGATCAAGAAAGCAGAGAACTGGTATGTCTGCTTAGTAGTTAATTGTCTTAGGCCATGGTTCTGCTTGCATTTGTGTAGAGATTTACAAAATGTAATGCACAGCCCATGTAAGCCTTGTAAAGACTTGACTTTTAAGCAAGGTCAGAACTGATTTAAAACAGTGTAGATTAGCATATACCCTTTTATTCAGCGGGCAGAAGAAAGGCTTTAAATGTCACAGTGTATTTCTCTTGTGAAGTGTAGGCCTGAGTATACCCAGAAATTACCCATCCTACAAACATTAAAATGCGTTAATCTCCTAAAATGGCCATATTTGTTCCTGTGAAGGCAAAGGAGAAGATGAAAGAAGAGTCCTGGAACATTCATTTCTTTGAATATGGGCGGGGGATGTGTATGTATCGCACTGCCAAGACGAGGGAGCTCGTGCAAAAAGGAATCCCAGAGAACCTTCGTGGAGAGCTGTGGCTCCTTTTCTCAGGTAGGAGATTGTGCTGGATACTTCGACAACTAAGCAGGAATATGCTTTCTGCACATGTCAAAGGGAAAGCTCATTTCAGAAGAAATGAATCACAGGTTAACTCCACCTGAATGATACTTCATGGTGTTTTTGCAAAAAAATGCAGTGATTGCATTCCTGAGATTACTTTCTTTATGACTGTAGTAGCTCTTTGGCCTCCTTTTGTCTGCATTTCAGTGTTGGGACCTAGACTCTAACATGATGATTTAGCAATGAGTTTATTACTAAACTTTCATATCTATTTATAGTTGATGAGTTCATGTAGCGCTTCCTGGCTGCCTCTTCTCTGAAACTGTGGGCATAAAATCTGTATTCCAAAGCTCAAGAGGTGAAGCAGTGTTTGTCGTTACAGGGGCATGGAACGAGATGGTGACTCATCCTGGTTACTATGCAGATCTTGTGGAAAAGTCAATGGGGAAATACAATCTTGCTACAGAGGAAATTGAGAGAGATCTGCACCGTTCTATGCCAGAACATCCTGCCTTCCAGAATGAGCTGGGAATTGCTGCCCTCCGGAGAGTCTTAACAGCTTATGCATTCAGAAATCCAACAATTGGGTACTGTCAGGTAAGAAAGAAGTCTTAGACTTGTTAGTCCTACATGGTTACCATTATTGACTTGGACTTTTTCTGCAGTTTTTTGCTCAGTTTCAAGCTTTTCCTTCATACTGTCAACATGGTGGTATGAGAGAAGGAAAGAAGTGGTAATGTTGCAAGATTTCTCAACTCGCCTTTGGATGCACCATTTAAATAGACTTTGTACATTTCTGTTAGGTGTAATGAAAGTTTTTACTAGTTTTCCTGCTGGAGCTTTCCCTAGTTCAGCAAAAACATATTCTACTTTCATTAAAAAGGACAATTAAATCAAATAAGTGATGATGCCCGTGGGCAGTATGTTGAAAACGAAGCCAGTTGCTGGTTTGTGAAACAACTGGGTGGAAAACTCAGTTTCATTCTGTGTATTGCTTTGGTATTAGTGGTTCTCATTATGTTGTTCAGTTATGACCAAATTGTTACAAAGCTTTTTATGAAGACTTTGAAAATTATACCTAGTCACATTGATTAACAAAAGTGCTTGACAAAAAGTGGTTATATTATTTGCTGCCTCACAAGCAGAGAAACTGAAACAGGAAGGTAAATTGACTCAAGGTCATCTACTGACTCAGACACCAGTAAAAGCTGGAAATAGATATGACTCTTAGTGACAGTTTTGCTGTGTTCATGCTTTTGAAGTTTTGGCCTTTCATGAATATCTTCATGTTTCTGTCCTATATCTGCGTGTTCAACTTTGCCGGCTCGTAGGCCATGAACATAGTGACATCCGTACTGCTGCTGTACTGCAATGAGGAAGAGGCTTTCTGGCTCCTGGTGGCTTTATGTGAGCGGATGTTGCCAGATTACTACAACACGAGAGTAGTGGGTGAGTCTTCATCAAATTCATGCTGGAGCCTGGATTTTCAGCTACAGTTGCACCAGCGTCTCTCAGGATCATTTTGTTGTTCAGAATGAATTAAACGTGATGCATTTTAACGATGATGAAGCACAACCCTGTTCCCTTTAAAGTTGCAGGTGTGTAATGGAGAACAGGAAGAGACACTAGAGGCTGCCAAGGCAGTAGTACTACCTTGTAGTGACGAGGAAGATGAAGTCGCTAAAAATTGGTAGCAGGAGGGATCGTTAGCAGTCAGGAGGCATATCTAGAAGAAAATTATTGGGTTATTTTTTACTGATCTGAATGATGTATTAAATCTTTGGAATAGGCTTCCAGGAAAGGTTACTGAAAGCACCGCTTCATAGGCTTTTAAAGTTGGTCAGTTTAAAGAGTATGGTTTGATGTAAATACTACAATATCAGTAATCTAAATGTGTAGATCAATGAGAGATTCTGTTGCTGAATGCTCTGCAATATAGGAATAGTCTTTATCTAAATATGTTGGTTTTATTGAGAACAGGGAACAAATCTCAATAAATGTGTTAATTTTAGTTCTGATCTTGAGGCTTATAAGACATCAAAGAGAACTCACGTTCTTTTGTTTAGTAATTTATTATCTCAAGTATAGTACCATGATACCACCAGTTAGAGTTCTAGCATTGTTTTTGTTTGTTTTCCCAGGTGCATTGGTGGACCAAGGCATCTTTGAAGAACTTACACGAGAATATCTTCCACAGCTGTCAGAAAAGATGCAGGACCTGGGAGTGATTTCCACCATATCCCTTTCCTGGTTCCTCACTCTCTTTCTCAGTGTCATGCCCTTTGAGAGTGCTGTGGTCATTGTCGACTGTTTTTTCTATGAGGGAATCAAGTTTATCTTGCAAGTGTCATTGGCCATACTTGATGCCAACGTGGAGAAGCTGTTACAGTGCTGCGATGAAGGTGAAGCCATGACTATTCTGGGCAGGTACCATTTGTTGTTCTTATTTATAACTGAATAGTAAATAAAGTACCCTTTTAGTCATCATCTCTTCTACCTAATTCCATTACAGAGCAGGTCACAGGTAACACTATAGGACACAACTTGAGCTTCAGAGAGGTTTGCTATTGCTTTCAGCAACAGCTGAATTAATTTTTGGCTCAAGTATGGAGGAATCCCGTATTTCTGGACTTGTTTGCTTTGCAGCATAATGCACTGCTGCTTCTGCGTTTGAATTTGAACTCAGAAGGGTTGTTTATCTGAAATTCACAGAATTCTGATCTATTAAGAACAGATCCTGGAAGAAATAGCCTTCTAGAAATACAAAACTTTGAGGCAGGTATCTCCCAAGTCTAGTAAATGTAAGGTTTTCTTGTTTGAAATGTGAATCTCTTCTATGTGCAGCAAGATCTTCAGTTTACTACTAGATGCCCCCAAAATAGGATGAAAATCAACTTTATTTCAGATATTTTGAGGGTATGTTGCAGGTTAGCTGGGAAAATTTAAATTTTCCTACATATTTAGATTAATGATAGTAAAATGTTGGGAATGATGCGTTTAGAGTATTACTTCTTTCCTGGATGCTAATCCTGGAGTCCTGGATCTGTTCTGTTTTTTCTATACAGATATTTGGACAACGTAGTTAACAGACAGAGCGTCTCTCCCCCTATTCCCCACTTGCACGCCTTATTGACGAGTGGAGATGACCCGCCACTTGAAATTGACATCTTTGAACTCATTAAAACATCCTATGAGGTAAGGTTCTGGCTTAGTTTCTGCCCAAGAGGTTTTTTTCCACTACCATCGAGTTTTATACTTTCCGCAGCCAGAATTTTAACAGCGTTCATAGCCTGAGGTGCTAAAGGAGTGCAGGCCCAGGCCATTAATCCTCCTGTTTGGTGTGAGTAGAGCCTAACACTGTTGGCTGTTGTGGATTACAGAGTGTCACCATCACTAGTGGAAACTAAAAAGAAGACTGCAAATAAGTAGAAATTACAGACCAGAGATTTCTTCCTGGTTTGCCAAAAATGTCTCCAAAAATTCTTACTTGCATGTGAGGAGTGTCAGTGCTGGGGAGTTGGGGAAAGAAATTGAAGTTTAAAATTGTGAGCTATCCTACAGAAACATGGAAGCATCTCAGTCCATGTACACAGGAATCCTGTTCTGAGATCCACGTTATAGTAATAGGAAGGTGACTCAAGAATGGTGCCAATGCTCTTGAAATACCTCTGTGCTGGTGGAGGTGTACCTCATTATTCAGTCTGAGAACAAACTAGTAAGAAATTTGTATCCAAATGGTGGAAAGAACGCAGCCAGGAGAACTGGTGTTTGACACTTCTTCTCTGCTACACTGTGGTAATTGTGGGTTCATTTCCCTTTCTAACTCCTGTTCTTCATCCTGTCCCTTTCCAGCTGCTTACAGTCAGGCAGCTATCATTTTGCTGGTTCTATTGCTTGTTTCTTTAAATATTCTGTCTCTGTTCTTGGTTTCTTTTATAAAAGGGTGTCATCAAATTCATCTTACTTGTCTGCCCTAGTCAGCAGAAAAGCCTGTTAACTTTGGGATTTCTAGCTCAATCTCATATGGATCCTATCAAAAAAACAGGGCTGGAAGGAACAACAACCTGTCTCTTCTCTTATGTCTGCCACAGAACAGGATCTGTCAGTCCTGACAGATGCTCTTTCAGCTGTTCTTTAGAAACCTCTGATGTTGGATTTCTCATGAATTCTGGATGTCTCCTTTTTCAGGACAGGGAAATGAATGGGGAATAGAGCTCAAGGCTTTTTTTCTCATCTTTTTGCTGCTGGTAAAAGGCATCTAGGGGTTTTAGATCATCTCTGAGGGGATAGTACACTTGCTGAATGTAAGTGAACAGGGGGTTTTCTTTCTTTAGGAGATGATGTTGACCTGGTCTGCTTTCTTTCTTGTAGAAATTTAGCAATCTGAAGGCAGATGATATAGAACAAATGCGTTTTAAGCAAAGGCTGAAAGTGATCCAGTCTCTGGAGGATACAGCCAAGAAGAGCGTGGTATGTGACTCCCAGATTGAATGAGCTACCAAATGGCATATTAATGGAATGTGTTTTGCTGTGAGCATCTGGAAGGTTTGCGCTGTAGCAGACCCAGTTTTAAGTGACTTAAAGAATTGCAGTTCACGTGAAAAAATGGATTTACTGGCTGGAATAATGGATTTACAGTTTTCTTCTTCACATGGTTCTAGTTAATCTAATAAAATGGATTGAAGTGCTTGGGCATGATTGAATGAGATATGTGGCATGGAAGGAGATAAAAACCACTCGTAGGCCTTGTAGCAGTCTCCACTGCCTAGTGCTGTCTGTTTGACTGCTTGCCTGGAATCTCTGAGAAAAGCTATGTAACAGATCATTATTTTCCTGCCATTTATAAAGTATGCTAGTGCGTTAGGGAATTTTACAGAAGGGTTCGTGGCCATAGAGAAGCATCCATATCTATTGGAATTATCTCCCGTGTCCCCGGTGGAGAACCTCACCTACGTGTTTCTTTCACTGTTGTTTTTCAATGCATCTGAATCAAACATCTGAAGGTAAAAACAAGAGGCGGGGGCAACACAGTCGGCACAGTCAGGTCTGCACGAACAGGAAATAAGCGCAGTAATTTCTTCTAGCTGCTCAAAACCTCAGCAGTTTTTGCTTGACCAGAAACTGTCTTCCTGACCTGTAACCCATAGCAATGGGAGGTATCAAAATGGTTATGTTTTCCCTCCCATCCTGTGTCATATCTCCTTGCGCTTCTCTCTGTGTTACAGACTTTTCAGTGAGTCTTACTTGATTTTTCTAGCTTTGAAATAAATTGTTCACTCTCTTTTCTCCCTGACTATAGGTCCGAGCTGTGTCTAGTGACATTGGTTTCTCTATTGAAGAGCTAGAAGAGCTGTATGTAGTGTTCAAGGTAAGAAGCTAAGAGGGAGGAAGAATGTGTTCTGACACAGAGGGAACAAGTATCAAAATAGGTTGAAAGGGAAGCAGTGACTTTGCTTTGATTCTTGATCCAACTTACCAGAAACAGGTGTTGCGGTCTGTTGTACGTGGTTATGGATGGTGCCAGTGAGACTGGCCCTATTACTATACAATTAATTTTTAGTTTTTTTCAAAGATGGGCAAAATATGTTTACAGTGTTTGAATGATGCTTAATCAGAAAAAGATGGTGGAATCAGTGGACTGGAATGTCACATAGCACTTAGAGCAGGGAGCTAGGATTGACTGTTCTTCAGTTTTTCTTTTCAGGTTTGCCATTGACTTGCTCTGTAATTGTGACAAAATTACTTAAGTGCTTTGCCTCCTTTTGTCAAGATATGTATTTTTAAAAGAATCACGTTACCCAACTGCATCTACTAAGGCCAGTAAGACTTTGAACAGAGGCAACAATCCCAGCTATCTGTTTAAACTGCCTTGTTGGAGAAAAAAAACAGATTCCAGATTATTTCCTTATCACTGTATTGACCTCTGTGTCACACTGTGATGAAATTACTAAAGATAGGCAATTTTCCTTCCGAAAAATTACCTAATAATAAGGTCCCAGTTTGTATCAGACCTTTTTGTTTTTAGCCCCTTCGTCAACAGGTTTACCACTTGCATTGTTTCGTTTAATTTTATTTCTGTCACCCACATTTACAAAGTTCTTTATATATGGTCTCTCAGTCTTCTTTATTGAGAAATATTGACAATGAGTTTTGCAAATAAATATTGATAATCAGTTTTGCAAACTGAGTGCAAACTCAGTTGAACTGGGCTGTAGATTCCAAAAGAGAGACTTAGTTCTAAAACCTGCATGTTCCCTTTGCAGTAAAGGCTGAGTGTCATTTCATTCAAACCTAAAATCACGGGGTTTGTATTTTTCACTTAAAATTGTTCTTTGTGCTTTTCGTGAAATCCCTGTCTCTTCCTTCATTTCATATTGTTTTGTAGTGAAATAACTCTAGGGATAATGGGGGAGATAAACAGTGTGTCTTCAAATGTCTCTTCTCTGCTTACTCAGTGCCATCCTTGAGCTATAACAAAGTCCTCGTTCCTGTGGATTGTTGTAGTGTAGAATAATCTGACCTATTAATCCTTTCCCTCCAAAGGCAAAGTATCTGATGAGCTGTTACTGGGGCAACAACCGCGCTGCAGCTGCCCGCCGAGATCAGAGTTTACCCTACCTGGAGCAGTATCGCATAGACATGGAGCAGTTCAAAGAGCTGTTCATCAGTTTGACCCCCTGGTCCTGCGGCGCGCACACACCGGTGCTGGCGGGGCGTTTGTTCCGGCTTCTGGATGAGAACAGGGATTCTCTCATTAACTTCAAGGAGTTTGTGACAGGGATGAGTAAGTGGTAGTTTTGGAGATGGAATATTGCAAAAACTGCTTCTGTCCTTTTCCAAGCAGAGAACTAAAAGGAGACAGCGATGTTTGCACTATCGTGAGGGGAGGGTGACAGCCTTACAGCGAGCCTCAGGCAGAACAAGAGATGCCTTTTTGCTGCTGGGCAGTCTCCTGTTTTGGGAAACAAGAGGTGGCAAACCAACAAGATGCAGCTTTGCTGTAGATTCCTTTACTGCTTCTGCGCAGGACTTTGTGGAGTTAGTGTTTCCTCACTGTATGTGAACTTGTTCTTTTTTGAGCGTGGGCGCAAAGGGTGATTCTTTTTCCTAATTGCTATTTTTGTAATTGTTTGGGGCTTTTTTTCTCCTCAGGTGGAATGTACCATGGTGACCTCACTGAAAAACTCAAAGTACTTTACAAACTGCATCTGCCTCCAGGTGAGTGATTGCTTTCATATGTTGCTGCTATTCAGCATGGTCTGTTTTAACATGCAATTGAAATTAATTTTGCTGAAGAAGTGGGTGATACTGCTGTTCAATTAGCTTAGAGATCTTAACATTTCCTTCTCTGTAACTACAGCTCTGAATCCAGAGGAGGCAGAGTCTGCTTTGGAGGCCACGAGTTATTTCACAGAGGATGTTACAACAGAAGGTAATACAACACTCTGCTGCCTTTACCTTTCAGCGTAGGCAGGAGTTGCAGCACAAATCCATGTGCTGTTAATAGTGATTTTTCCAAGGCATGGTCTCATGGTGACAGTATGCTACAGTCGCCAGTGTGCTTGAGTTCGCTGTCTTTGTTGCATGATGGGGAAAGAAGTTTGGAGCTTAAACTGCTCAGCACCCATTTCATGCAGGACCCCTCTGAAGCACACTTACAGACTGCTGAGGAGCAGTGTGCTTTTACCGGCCCCTGTCTCCCACCATGATTTAGGTTTTTCATGCAAGTCTCATTGTCTCTCTTCTTGTTTTTGTTTCCTTCTCTGTGTCTGTCCATGTCTGGCCTTTTCTTCTGTTTTATCTGGGATATTGTTCCCTCAACCCCCTTTTCTGCTGCTCAAGTATCTCCTTTTGTCTCAGAGCTGGATTTCTGCCTGCACTGTGAGTCTCAAGGTCAGTCCATGGATTATGTGCATGCATTGAGCATGGCTGTAATGCTGGTATCGTCTGCCAGCACCAATGTGCTGGTTTAAATACTCTGAAGTTGTTGCTGCTGCTCCTCTCTCATGACACCCCCACTAGGAATAAAGTGCTATAAGTAATTAGATATCTTTCAGTATATTTTACCTATTGAGTTTCAACCATGGTCAAAATAGGTTTTGTCTGGCTTCTTTCAGCTGAGTTTATCTCACCCTAGAACCTGGCAGGGGAAAATATGCTCAAAGCGGAGTGGGAGGGGTGTTGGGCTGGCTGGCCTGGGTAGCTGATACCTGTGCCGCCTCCACAGCCTTCTAATTTAAAGGAATAAGGATGCATGTCGTTGAATTGTAAAACTGTTAGTAGACTAATTTACGGAGATTGTCAGATAGGAGGTCTAAGTATGTCATTTGTGGTGAATGTTTACCAGAACATAACAAAAAATGTAAGTAGTTGTGCTGTGTTGGTACTAGATGGCTAACTTAAGTCTGGGTTGAGCTACGATTTCCTATGAAGCCTAGCCACAGTATAGGGAACTAGAAGCGAAGTTCATGAAGTCAGAGTCTGCAAATTATTCCTAAAGTGTCAGTTCAGAGAGTGAATAACGGTGAGCATGGATATTAGTCACGTATATGCTCAGTGGTGGTTTGGTTTCTTACCAGTCATTATCTTGCTTTGGATAACTGAACTTCTTTGTCTTTAAGCCATCGCATTGCTTAGCTGTCTTTCGTACCTATTTTACCCTTTCTTTTAGGAGTTCTGCCCTCTGCCTCAGCTCTTCAACCCGCTTTTTCAGTGTGCCTTTTTATCCAGTTTATCCCATTAGCCTTCTGCTTCCATCCTGTTCTGTTCACTCCTCCAAACATGATGTGGGAGTATGAGATCTAACTTCTATTAAATATGTTCTGGGTGATTTTAATTTGTATATGAGTTGTCTGAACATTCTTCCTGCATTGTATTGTTGAAAATCAGCTATTAATCATTCTTCTATAATTCCATATTTTTTTAGAAACCCAAGAAGATAAAGGAAGGAGAAATGAGAACGGTCCAGAAAAAGGTAATTTTGTCATAAATAGACCGCATTCTAGTCTTGTCTCTCTCGTATTATGAACAGTTCATTATCCTTTGCTGTATCAAGGAGACCTTTCACAGTGTCTCTTGTGGACAAAGGTAAAGTGGGATGTGAGCCAGGAAGTACATCTCTCATGTCTTACTGCTCTGACTCTTTTACATACCAAGATCATAACATTTGTAAATCGTGCTTGGTAAGTTGTCAGCTCACAGAGTTCATTTATGAGAAGTCAAGCTGATGCAGCAGTGTTAAAATTTTTGCTCTACTGAGCTGTATCAGATAAACCAGCAGAAAACAATGCAGCCTTCCTGGTAGATGCTTTCCTGAACTATCAATAAAACCTGTTCCTAGCATGATTTTTGCTGGCACAGCATCTACTTTTTAAGTCTGAAACCATTAACCACCTGACAGTAGTGGCTTTGGTCTTGCCTTGCAGAGGAGAAAGGTACCAGTCCGCAGGACTATAGATACTACCTAAGAATGTGGGCCAAGGAAAAAGAGTCCAAGAAAGAAACCATTAAAGATCTCCCTAAAATGAGCCAGGTAAGAAGTGAATGTGAAGGTTTGCAGTTAAATGACTGACAGCTCAGTGGGGAATTCAGCAGCATGTGCAGCCGTTTTACCTGCATACTCAGTCCTTGCCTGTGGATTGCCCTGCTGTTCTGTCTGGTGAGCTTTAGAAGCCTCTAATTTCACACGTTTGTGTTGAATTCCTCAGTGGACATGGACAAACTACTTTGTTTCCACTGATCAAATGTATTTGATTCTCTCTGCCTCCCAGACCAACTTTTCCGATAAAAACTGCGATCTGTGTTTTCCCTCCAGAGCAGTATGTTTCAAATATGCCATTAGTCATACAAAACTTGTTTGTTTTTTTTGGTTTTGCATTGCCTCGAGTTGCAGTTGTGTGGGGGAGAGTAAAGTGTGTGGTTACAGGAAAGAGAGTGTCATGACTGGTGTGATCTTTTCTGTCTCTAATTTCCTTGATGGGTGCTACTTAAAACAGTTCAGAAATGCTTAAAAGCTGACCACAAAAGAGTAGCAGGACAAAAGTAAAACTTCAGGTTTTCTCAGATGTGAATATGTGAGCACTCTGTTCATCTGTCAGCAAAAACCCCACCACTATGAAATTGCTGGCTGTTGTCTGAATTCAGCCCCGACAGCAGAGACAGAAGAGTTTGCCTGTGTTGGACTGTTCTGAATCAGTACAATAAGTTGCTGCTTTCTTGGTGGGGAGGCAGATAAACAAGGAGTCAGTCAAGATGGAGCTTGTTGCTTCACCTCAAGGAGCATCTGAATGATGCTCTTAGTCACATAGCTTGTTTTAGGTGATCCTGTGAGGAGCAGGGAGTTGGACTCCATGATTCTTATGGGTCCCTGCCAACTTGAGATACTCTGTGATCTGCCACTGTCAACTTTTTTCAGCCTGAAGTATGATTTTTTTTTTTTGGGGTCTTTTGTCTTTTAAAGGAACAATTCATAGAGTTGTGCAAGACCCTTTACAACATGTTCAGCGAGGACCCGGTGGAGCAAGAGCTGTACCATGCAATTGCCACTGTCGCTAGTCTCCTTCTGAGAATTGGGGAGGTTGGGAAAAAATTCTCCAACAGGCCCATGAGGAAGTCTGAGGACTGCAAAGCAAACAATACCCAAGATCCTGTGAGTGAAGAGGAGTCACCAACATCTGAACAGAGTCAGAATTCAGCAGTGGAGCAGCAACCCCAAGCTGACCATGAGGACAAAACCTGTGGCGATGCTCAGCCTGAAAAAACACAGCCGGAGAACCAAACTCTAGGAGATGGGTCAGGGGAAGGACAAGGCTCTCCTTTACAGCTGCTATCAGATGATGAAACCAAAGATGACATGTCCATGTCTTCCTACTCCATGGTCAGCACAGGCTCCCTGCAGTGTGAAGACATTGCAGATGACACGGTCCTGGTGGGTTGTGAGGGCAGTAGTTCGGCTGCCAGGTACGGCAGTACCATTGATACTGACTGGTCCATCTCCTTTGAGCAGATCTTGGCATCCATGCTGACGGAAACGGCCCTCGTAAACTACTTTGAGAAAAAAGTCAACATTCTGCAAAAGATCAAAGATCAGAAGAAGGTAGAGAGGCAGTTCAGTTCCTCCAGTGACTATGAACTTTCCTCCGTGTCAGGGTGAACTCAAGAAAGCAGGAATTGTCTTTGGGAGATAAAACAGGGAGAAAATGTGGCAGATGGCAGGATGGTTTGGTATTTTGTGTTTGGGGTATTTTTTTTGTTTAATCAGAGACCAGTAACTACACAATTACATTAGATTCCGATCGATAAGGGGCTTCTGACAGTGACTGTTTTGTGTAGGTGCTTCTTTGGCTACTCTGGCTGCCAGAATTAGATTTACATCCTCAAGAGCCATTAGAACCTAATAGCCCCTGACATATAGAATTACCACCATAAATTATGCATGTCTGCCTTTTGCTGTCTTTCATTTTAATGAAGTTTTATTTCAGACAGTAACTGCTCCTTGCCTGCCCTTCTTTGCTGTAGGTTCCTGGGTAACTTGCGCAGCAGATGCAGCCTGGCTTGAAACCACGTTCTGCCAGCGCGAGAGCTAACGCAGTGTAGTCAAGTGCTATAGGAGCCTGACCTATAAATAGTCTCGTGAGTCCTTCAGTGCTGTTCTGTGACGCAGCAGCTATCATGCAGTTGTGCCCCGCTGCTCCCAGCACCCTGAGGTCTAAACACAGGCGTTTCTCCCATCTGCAGGTTTCTTTCAGACGTGATTTGGCATTTTCATAGTGCACAACCACCTTTTTGGGTTTTTTTTTCCCTCCTTCAGCATTCAGGAGTTTTCAGACAAAACCTGGTTTTCTAGCACTTGCTTTTCTAATCCTTTGAAAGCCATTGTTTTTATTTGGTCTGAGAAGCCACAAGCTGCTTGACTTCAGTGCAGAAGTAATAGTAAGTCAATTTGTGGGCTCATGACCATTATAATGAAGGAATATGTTCCTAAATTAGAACTCGGTGAATCAGCCTCAGTGTAACAGGGCAGTGACACACTGGTCTGCTGGACTCTCCCTGTTGGTACAGAAAAGATTCATTATTTCTTGCTGATTCTCTGTTTTCACTAGCCAGTGATGGGTCCAGTTTTTAGGAGGATCCCTCAGAACCCTTGATTGGTCAGCCCTCGGCAACGCTTGGCGCAGGGAGATGTGCAGGAGAGTTCTGCCACCTGCAGCCACCCGGCGTGTCCTTCCTGAACATCTCATGTTCAAAGAGTCCAGCGATGGGTGTGCTCTTAGAAACTACTGCACATCAAAGGGCATTTGTCCCTAAAGAGGGAGAACTCGAAGCAGCGTGGCCCTCTGCCACCAGCCCATTAAGGGAAACCTCAACAGACTAGATCTCTTCCCAGCCAAGAGACGAAATAACTGGGAGACTGAGTGACTGCTCTTTTAAATCAATTAAGACCAGAGAAACTTTAAAGAGAGTTAGCCTTCTGGTAGCGGGGCGTGCGCTCCGAGGAAGGAGAATTAATGCTGTTCCTACAGATAAATTCATCTCATTAGGCGGGCACCTGCCCTCGCGGGGCCGGAGGGAGAGAGACCCTGCTGCTGCTCGGGGAGAGCAGAGCCTGCGCTGAAGGCAAAGGTTTGCGACGGCTTTTGGCTGGCACCGGGAGTATCACGGGTGGGAAGGACACGTTGGGTCGGATGTTCCCATTTAACACTAATCGGTGTGCTCCTCAGTGTTAAATTCCTCCTTGTGACATTCTCTGTATGTATTCACAGCTGGTACATATTTCTCTGCCTCCTCTGTCCTGCATCACTGGAGAGCAGCCATTAGTAAAACGGCTTTTACTAATTATTCAGTAATTTATTGTAATTTTTTTAAAGTACAAATAATCCATGTGATTTTACACTGTCCGTCTGTCTTACCTGTCATGTACTCAATAAATGAACCAGAATCCTATAGGCTACCCTGACTGCCTTTTATTTCTCTGAGCTCATGGAATATTGTTTGTTCTTTGTCCACACCAGTTACCTGGAAGAGCAGACGGGGTGTCACTGGAGTCTGACGTCTTTTCTCTCCCTTTTGTTTTTTCTTTTATTTTTTATTGTCTCTCCTTTTTCTCTTATTTTCCTTTTTTCTTGTTTTTCTTCTTTTTTTTCTTTTCCTTTTTTCTTGGTTTTTTTTGTCTTGTTCTCTTTTTCTTGTTCCTTTTGTTCCTCTCTTCCTTTTCCTTTTCTCTTCCTTTTCCTTTTCTCTTCCTTTTCCTTTTCTCTTCCTTTTCCTTTTCTCTTCCTTTTCCTTTTCTCTTCCTTTTCCTTTTCTCTTCCTTTTCCTTTTCTCTTCCTTTTCTCTTCCTTTTTTCTCTTCCTTTTTTTCTCTTCCTTCTTTTCCTTTTTTCTCTTCCTTATTTCCTTTTCCTTATTTGTTTTCCCTTTTTTCTCTTCCTTTTTTCCTTTCTCTTATTTCTTTTCCCTTTTTTTCTCTTCCTTTTTTTCTTTTTCTTATTTCTTGTCATGTTTTTTCTTTTGCTTTTTTTCTTCTGCCTTTTTTTTTTTATTTTTATTTTCTAAACAACGATTGTTCTGTCCATTTCCTTCTGTCTCTGCCACACAGCCGCAGCCTCCGGTGGGTGGGGACGCGGTCACTGAAGCGGTTTCCCTCCTGCCAGACGAAGTCCTCCCCTTCGGAGGCGGCTGAGGCCAATTAATTGATTCTCTTAGTGCTGAGCGGCTGCAGGTGACACAGCCCGGCGCCCAAGCTGTGGCCTGTCCCTATCGATAGTCACCTGTCGCGACAGCGGCCCCGGGGGAGGGAGGGGCTCGGCGGACCCGGGGGCCAGAGCGGCGCACTCGCTGGTAGCTGGGTGTCACGTGGCCGGAAGGCGCGCGTTGCCATAGCGACGGCGGGATGGCGCCGCCGTTCTGGGCGCTGCGGTGCTGCCGCTGCCGCCTCTTCCAGGTGCAGCAGGTGGGTGCGGGCCGGGCCGGGGAGCGGGCTCCGGGCTGTGGGCCGGCACTGACCCCTTCTGCGCCCTCCTAGGCCAAGCGGAGCGGGAAGTGGAGCTGCAGCGTGTGCGGCCAGCGGCAGGCCCTGCAGAAGGTGAGGGGCCGGCCGGGGAGGAGGAGGCCTGTGCGGCGGCAGTGGGGTGCCCAGTGTGGAAATGGGGTGCCCAGTGTGGCAGTGGGGAGCCCAGTGTGGCAATGGGGAGGCCTGTGTGGAAATGAGGAGCCCAGTGTGGAGGTTAGCCCTTACCACAGGACATCACACGCTCAGTTAGCTTTAATTAGCACTTTCCGTATTACCCGTGGTGAAGCCTCACTTTGTGCTGTTTCCTTCTGGCTGCTCCCTCAGCTTTGTTTTTATTATTTTTCTTGGTTTTGCAGATTTACGGCCAGGGGTCTGGCCCAGACTGTCGGCACCACGTCCAGAAATTAAACTTGCTGCAGGGTGAGGCGGAGGAAGCAATTGCTTGGACACCTCGGTACAGTGTTAAATCTTTATTTGCTCTTTTCTTTTGATGTGTTACAGTCAATGCACATCTTCACGCATGCAGTGCCTGTTACCTAATTTGAGCTGAGGAGGGTTTCTGTCCTGTTGTAAAGCCATGATGTGCTAGTTTTGTCATCACCTCATAGGAACAAGCTATTTGTTGGGTTGAGTGTCCTGGCATGTTTCTTTTGACAAAGAATTTTTTCAGATAAGTTTAGTTGATCAATAGTGTGTGTTGTTCAGGCCTTCACCCCTTAAAATGTATGTAATAGGGCTTGTTTTGGTGGGTTTTTTTAAATTGTCTTATTTCTCTTAATTGTCTGTCTTATTTACTGTTTGATGAGCTGACTGTGGAGGTGTCCATCTTATGAGCAGTGCAGCTGTGTGTCCTCAGGGAGAAAAACATCCTCCTCTCTAAGCTGTTGCTACCTAACTCTTGGCATTCAGGGGTTTCACACTAAATCTGTTCAGTAATCGCTGCTGCTATTAATAAAAAAGACTTGTTTAATGCAAACGTTTGGGTGTAATTCCAGCTGGGCTGGAAAATCTGAGTAGCACTTTCCTGTTTATTTCATTCCTGAATCTGTTTACAAATTGCCTGATCATGAACTGGTCTTGAACTGGTCCAGCTTCCTTTCTACTCAAGGTTATTTTCAGAAATTAGTCAGAGCTAGTTATATAACATAGTTGTGTATATGCAGTGCTTCAGGGTTAAGTTTTGGGAAGAAAACTCATTGTTTGGTCACTTTATCAAAAAGGGTTGCTATTTCTATTCTCAAAACATTGTGAAATTCAAAACATTGTGAAATAACTTCCCTTTTTCTTTGGTTGCTTGGGATATAATTAGTGGGTTTAAGCTGTTGTCCCAAAAGCTAGACTGTTATATCCCTACTTATGATCAATTAGAATTTACCATTTTGTGATTATTGACTTCAGATCAAACTTGCTACTGTTTGTGTAGAGAGAAGGAGGATACCCTCTAACTAATTTTTTTAAGTATTTGGACAACCTATCTTTCAAATCCTTCATTTGACATTTGCTTTTCTGTAGATCCTTTGTTTTCTGGCATGCTGCCTGTCCGGTATTCCTATCCATGCTTTCTATCCAATCCCTTGTGCTATGACTAGATGATTTGAAAATTGTAAATCAACACACAGAAGTGTGTTCTAGAAACTCTAGCTTAAACATCTATTTTAGGTACGTAGAAGAATGTGTAAATGACAGCAAAAATATAGCAGCCCAACATGAAGACAGTTCAGTCCAGCAGGTAAGATACTTACAAAGCCGAAGTAAACACCAACCCATAGTGACCCTGGTGAATCAAAGTGAAACCATTGATCTCTTTTTATGGGTTCAGACAGGTGAAATAGTGTATATAATTAGAGAGGCTCCAGCAAAGAGAATGGGACAGATACAGAAACTCTGCTCCACCAGGATCCTGGGAATACAAGACAGGAACATGTCCTAAACTAACTTGTGATTTGAGGCACTCAGCACATACATAACAATGCCAAAACTGAGAACCTTGAATTTTGCTGTTTTCAGTAATTCTCTAATGTTGTAGGAAGGAAGGGCAGAAGTCAGTCGCTGGAGTAAATATCTGGACAAGGACAGTGAAGATCAGGAAGATGGGAAGGAGGAGGCAGATACAGAAAGGCAACAGTTCTGTTCCCAGAGGAAGAACACTGTGAAAGAACAAAGGTACAGAAAGAGCTCTTTATTTTTGGTAATTCCAGCCCCCGAGTGGTGACATTTGGTGTGGACATGTGGGAGGTAGCTCATCTCTGATAGCTGAACAAAGTACAGGTTGCAAGGTACAACGTGACCTGACCAGGGATTTGTTATTTGGAGGTAAAACTTCTCTTATTGCCAAAACCATGCATTTTATGAACATTTCTGCTGATTTGTAGAAAAAAAATAAACCTCACAGTGGAGCTAATTTGTCCTCTTTCTTTGTGAATGATTTTCTTGGCCAGGGAACAACAGAAGAGCTTTCTCTCCAGTGATGTTCAGGAGTACAGAGAGGAAAATGGAGATTTCCAGCTTGCCTACCGAGCCAAAAAGGTTAAAACCTCTGAGGTATTTTAGTTGTAGAAGATTCTCCTTACCAGTAAAACAAAACAGTGTTCTCCTGACCTCTTTTGTATTATCATAATTTTGAAGTTTATGAGCCTTCCTTTGCTCTTCTGTTTGAATAGCAGGGAAGGAGAAGAAGAAATTTGTGTCAGGAGTTTCTCTCTGACAGGTTTTAGTCAGGTAAAACCAGTGCAAACTTACGTAAGCTGAGTGGTTGAGCCAGATTCCTCTATCAGCACAACTGAGAGCTGTGCTGCTTTGCCTTACTGAGCAGTGGCACCTGTGCTGGATGCAGTTATTAAGGCTACTGTGGTTTCCTGCAGTGCCAGTGAAGTTGGCCAGAGTCTCCACAGCCCAGAGTTCATATGCCCAACCAGTGCATCGGCCTCAGCTCTGCCTCGCGGGGCTGGTGAGAATTTGGGTGCATTTGAAGGACCTGAGTGCTCTTTGTTTGCCTGCTTCTGTGCAGTTTGGCTGCGTCTGCTGGATTTATAACCAAGCTCTCTTCCTTCTTACAGCGCAAGAACTGTGTAGTAGCAGTGGCTGATCAAGATGATGGAGGTGCTTTTCCTGGAGACAATATGGTTCCTGCTATCTGTGAGTCCATAGTGCCTGAGGAGAATACACAAACCACAACTGCTTGTACCAAACCCTCAAAGTGGGAAAAATTTCTCTCATGTTCTGACAGCTGTAGCAAAAATGCTGCCGGGGTCACCTTGTCACCACAGGAGGGCAGTGGAAGGTTGGGGCTACACAGCACCACTGCAGCAGATGGTGGTGCAGCCAGTAGATGCTCAGAACAGGCTGGAAGAACTCCAGGTACGGGCTTTGAATTTAAAAAGCATGGTGCTAGCACCAAGTGGCTTGCCTTGAAACCGCCTGGCACCACAGTGCCCAGCAGCAGTTGCTCAGTTGAGGATGATGCGTTGTTCAAAGAACCTCAAAGCCAATTGGTCAGGGCAGGGTCTGGTGTCTCAGAGACAACTGCAGGAAGGTGTGGTTTGGATAGCATGAGGGCAAACACCCTTGTTAACTGTAAGACCAGGCCAAAGCCCAGCAGTGTTTCTCACGAGCACCTCTTCTGCACCGGTGAGGAGTTTGATGATGATCTCTGAGATGTTCAGGTACCCTTAGCATTGCTTTCTTGTTTGTCTCTGTAATGTGTGGTATGTTGAGTTCTGAGGCAAAGTTTTGACCTGAAGATGGCCTTAGAGAACTGCACTTATTAAAGTTCTTTACTTGCTCTGTGGCAGTGTTTGGGGAAAAGGATATGAGGGCAGAAGAAACTTGCTGCACAATGTTATCTAGCAACCCTATCAGCTGGAAGAACAGAAATAGGTCAGCTTGGGGGAAGAAAGCTCCAAGGATTCCTGGTCAGTACAATTAAATTCTGTGATTAATTCCCCATTACAAAGTGCAGCTCTTCTCCCCTGTTAACCTCTTTGTTTGGATCTCCCATAGCAACCCTTTCTTCCAGAACTGCAGAGCAGGCTTCACAATCAGCAAAGTGTTTAATTTCTGTCAGAAGTGTAGCCCTAAGTGAGGGGACACCAAGTTACATACAAGAGGTCCTGGGCTGGCTGATGACATCACATGTTCTTAGCCTAGTCCCTCCACTCTTAAGTCACAGAGATACTTAAAACACACAGACTCGTCAGAGGAAGTAGTATTTATTTTTCTTCCATTCTACAAGCATTGTGGAACATGAGACAGAAACCCTTTGCAGGAAAAAAGATGTACCGCTGAGTAAATTGTAGTGCGTTGTTTGCTTTCAGTTAGAAGGGAAGTGCTTTTTGTTACACAAACTACTACAAGTGAGGTGTCTGCTTGGAATACTGGATGGCATCTAGTGCTGCCCCGATGTCGCAGTTCTTCGTCTGCAAGAGTCGAGTGAGCCATCCACCCTCATCGGAGAATCCCATAGAGAGCATCTGGGACAGAGATTCAATGAGGCGAGGGTCTGCTTCTGTTAAGAGAAGAATAGTTTAAGGTTGAAATATTTCATGTTAATCGGCAAACCAGCAAAGGCTTTAATACCGCACAGTAGGTACGTTGGCACTAATCCGAGTAAATCTGGTTTAGCTGGTTAAACGCTAGAAGATGTGCTCTCCTGTGTCTCCCAGAAGGGCAGATATTTGAGATAAGGGATACATAACTCAGCCTCAGCTGGCCTTGCTGCAGGACAGTGCTGTTGATCTCAGTTAATTGGCCTGGCATACTGTTAACTGGCTCCCACCAGAAAAACACTGTCTTAAATAAAAGTTACAGGATGTACCAGTCTGCATCCTGCATTAAAGGGTTCTCTGGAAGAGAACACAGCAAGGACGTGATTTAGGACACCACCTTTTTTTCATACTGCTTCAATGGCATATTAGTTTAAGGTCAGAAGTCTTGTTTAGACTTATCTGCCCACACTGAAGAGAAGAACCAGGTGACTGTCTCTAACAGGGTGCAAGAGCTGCCGTACCTGCTAACAAAGTTATGGACAAATTTAGCTCTAACTTATGTGACCTTGGTTTCTACCACCTCTAAAAGCAGGTCTGCTTGTATTGAGCAAGTTGGCAGTTGCTGAGTGAGAATTACCTCCCAGTTACCTCCCAGTTAGCAAAGGTGCACACATTCTCATACCTGGTGGGAGATGCGGGTAGAGTGCAGCTTCTCGCAGTCCTGTAGGTCCTGGCTGGGGAGGATCCTGAGATACATCCAGGGAGCTGGGACCCTCTGTCTCTGGCATTTGCAGAGACTGCAGTTCACCTGTGGAAGGATCCACTTCTTTGGAAGATAAGTGGGTCCAGTCCTCATCACCCCCTGAGGAACTGCTGGATTCACTGTGTTCCTGAAATGGAAAGAAAAAAAGGTCCAGATGCTGCAGTGCTTTCCAGGTAGGATGCATCCAGCAAAGCAAAGGTGCTGCGTATCACTAAGTCTGCTGACACCTTAATATTCAATCCCCCAGTGCACGCTAAATATTTATCTTCCTTTCTAGCAAGGCCTCAGCAAACATTATTAAATTAATAGTTTTAGTTCTTGTACCTGTGACTGGAAGCTGCCATCTTCCATTTGTGTGGGCACAGGATCTATCACCATGTCTTGTATCTGCTCTGCGACAGTATTTACTTCTGTCCCAGAATCTGTGTTATTCCAGTCTGGTTTGGTCTGAACGTCCTGCGTACCGCTGCTTGGCTCAGCACTGCTCTTCTCTTGACTGGGAGAAGCAGGAGTCACTTTGCTTCTCTGTCCTCCGTGTTCCACATCAATATCAACATCAATACCTAGAAATGCATTTGACATGGAGAAAGTCTTACAGAGCTATTTTTTTTTTTCCAAAGCACAGTCCTGAAAGAGCGTACATCAGTGCTGGTCTAAACACTGTAAGGTTTCTGCACCCCTACAGCCTGTCATGCAACATGTAGGAATTAAGATGTGAAGCATTCTTTGAACAAAGAATAGTTCAGCATCAGTCATCCTCCTCGAGACAGACAAGCCGTGCATCTAGGCCAGAAGTTATCTAAGTCTCCCTAAGCCAGGCAAAATCCTGACTCATCGCTGACTTAAGATTAGTGTTACAGTGGTGACGTGTTAATGAAATCTTTCCTCGCTTCCTCCTAAAGGAGGGCAAGGTACCAAGTGGCTGTTCTAAGCCTGGGCATTGTTAGTACCAGGAGGAAACTGAGGCTTGGTAGCAGGAGGTAGTTCCAGTATCAGCCACAACAGCTGACAGCTGCTCCTGTTCAAAGGACCTTTAAAAGCCAGTCTCGGAATTGGGATAACAAACTGTAAGTCACTTACCCAGGGGGCTCAGAAAAGCTGCAACGCTCTCCCCAACATTCTTTAGGAAGGTGACGTTGGGGTCCTGAGGCTGGCTGTTAGTAGAAGCTTCTAGAAAAACAACTTCTGTTAGCACATATAGGAGCTCAGAGGGAAAGAGCACCTATAGAGAGCATCCCCATGAGATCTTGGTGCTCATTTGCTGTCACTCACACACACTGCACAACAAAGGCAGTATAGAGACAAAAATTTAAGCTACCTTTGGAACTGAAAACCAGTGGCAGTAGCGTTGTTAAGGCTCATTAGCCATGCTGAAAGGCAGATCTGGAGGAGTGACAAGCTTGACCTAACAGCTCAGCTTTGTTTGGTTCCAGATACTCTCTCTGAATCCCTATCTATTACACGGGCCCAAGCATGCCTTAAAACAGTCCCGCTCTGCACCAAAAGCGAATTAGAGTAGTTCCTATGTCTATTTTTCCACCCAGATTCCACCCCATGCTGCAGAACCTGAGCTACTGTGGCTCCACCGCCACCTTGTTTACCAGAGCCATGTCCTCTTACCTTCTGCAGTGGGTGGATTGGAGGCTGCGGTACCAGCTTGGGCTTGTTCAGAGTTTTGGCACGGAGCCGCAGGGCCAGGATATCCCCAGCAGTGCATCCATGGGAAGGGTGGAACACCGTGCCGCATCTTACGGAGCCAGCGTCCTCGGGGAAGCCACTGTAAAGGGTAACATTTGTGTGAGACTGTTCGCAGGGCCAGATTCTGCGTTACTGGAACTTGTGACTTAAATTGGAGGAATATCCCATTCCTCAGTTCCTCCTCCATAGATATGGGTTTTTTTTTCAGCTCACCTCAAAGGGATTTAGCAGTGGACTTTGGAACATCACCATGTTGTGCTCCTTGTGGATGCCTTTGCCCTCGCAGGTGCTGCACAGGTCGTAGTCTGGGCAGACGGTGCACTTGAACCTGGCACCCACCACCGGCCCCTCGCAGCCGTCGCAGATGACGTTGGGGTGCACCATGTCGCGGGGGGGCTCCTGGCTGCACTGCGAGCGATGTTCCCGCCGGCACTCCTTCTTCTCTATTAAGGAAAGGAAACTTTGCATCAAAACGGGGTTACTATTTAAAGGCTGGAAATCGGGCAGAGGAGAAGGAAGCGCAAACAGCCCGTGTCGGGGCAGTATTGACTTACTGGGTCGGTTTATTTTTACCTTGGCTGCCAAACGCAAGCTGGGGGCATGGAAGAGAACCTAAACCAAGTGAGAAGGGGTTTTGCAAAGATACCTGCTCCTCACACTGAGCACGCCTTATCCTCAACAGCCTCTCAGCATGTTTATTTTAAATCAGTGCTGCGCTACCCCCTTTGGCTCCTGGTCCTACCTTCCTAAGAACGGCAAGAACACAGTGTTTTTTGGAGAGGGAGGCGGGAAGAAATGCCAGGAGGCACAACAGATGAGAGCAGGGACAACATCGCTGGCGTGACTCATTAGATGGACCACAGATAAAGCTCTGCGGGTATCTTTGTGAACAGAAGGGACTGGGGAGCAACTGCGTGCCGAGGAATAAGCCGGATTTAATGTATTGCTGTGAATATTGAAGGTGCTGGTGCCAGTCTGGCGTTCCCAGGGAACCAGCAGGACAACAGTGGCTTGCGTTGGGCCAGCTGAGATGACAGGGCCAGGAGGAAACTTGTGATCTGTTTACCCCACGTTAGCAGGGAGGGGTTCATGTTCTGGCACATCACCCTGCCCTTCGCATCACCTCCCCCCGGAGGCCGCAGGTTCCACCAGGCCCCCCGAGGACAAGGGGAAGGGCCGGGGCTCGCCTCCCCCCGTTTCCAGAGCCCTGTGACCGCCCCCGGGGGAGCCGTGCGGGGGGTTACCTTTGATGTAAACGCGGAAGACGCCATCCTGCACGTACGGCATCGCCATCTCCAGCTCCTCGTCGGTGGAAAAGGCGATCAGGTCCCCGTCTTCATCTAGAGAAGGGCAACAAAGATCAGGCGCCCGCTCAGGTGTCACCGGAGGGGGCGGCGGGGACACCCCGCCCCCCACATCAGGCAGCCCCGCAGACCTTCCCACCCCCAGGACCACCGCGGCCTGACCCGGAGCAGCCCCCCAACCCGCCGCCGCTCACCCTTGTAGTGCATACGGAAGGCGGGCGGCGGCCCGGCCCGCAGCAACCCCTGGAAGAGCTCGGCGACGCGGTCGTGGATGGCCTGGTAGCGGGCGGGCGGCGGCAGGGAGAAGCGGCGGATCTCGCGGGTCGCCTCCTCCTTGCCCAGCAGGTAGGCTTTCACCGTCAGCGCCGCCATGGCTGTGGCGCAGCAGGAATTGCCGGCGGGGACCGATGGGGCGGAGCGGCGACGAGCGAGCGGCGGGGCAGCGGCCGGGCCCTGCGCGGGCCTCTTATAGCGCTGCCGTCAGGCCACGCCCCCGGAACAGGCCACGCCCCCAGAGCACCGCCTCAATGTCTCCTTCCAGCGATAGGCCACGCCCCCACACACCACAGCCTCAGTGTATCCTCCAAGCTCCAGGCCACGCCCACCATGATAGGCCACGCCCCCAGAACACCGCTTCAGTGTGTCCTCCAGTTGTAGGCCACGCCCCCGGGCGCCAGCCGCCATGCCTACTCCAAGACCCAGGCCACGCCCCTCAAGGGAGGCCACGCCCCCGGGCTCCAGGCTCCGCCTCCTGTGCGCCAGGCTCCGCCCCTCCCGGTCGGGCTCCGCCGGGGTCCAGGCCGGGGGCCGGGGTCCCAAAGGCGGAGGGGGTCGTGCAGCACTGACCTAAAACAAACGCGGCAGAGGCTGCTGAGGGCAAGGCGTGCTCCGCTGGGGCGGCAGGTGTCTGTGCCAAACCCCAAGTTCTCCTCGGTGCCCCCAGATGTCCTTGGGCAGCGGCTGTTCCCCGCGTGACACGAGGGGTGACCGCTCGCCCTTGTGTTTCCTGCAGCCGGAAACCTCTGTCAACACTCACAAACGCCCGTGTTTGCTCTCTGCCCCGCTCGGACGCCCCCCGAGCAGCACCCGGGCCCGATTTCACATCCCCACGCTGGGGTCGGGGCGGTGCCGGGGAGCGTGGCGGTTTGGGGGCACCTTGTGCTGAATCCCGAAAGGATGGGCAGCGGGGAGCGAGTGCGGCGTCGGTACCTTCTGGGCAGCCCCATGGCCTCTGAGACCTGCCGGTGGGCAAACACGACCTCAAGTCCGCTGTGCACCACGGGGCAGAACCGGTCCCCATCCCCAGCCACGGCACACACGCGGCCCTCGCCCATCCCGCTCCTCCTCCTCACCTCCATCTTCTGCATCAGGGCGAGCAAAGCCGGCCCCCGGCAGCATGACGGAGGCAGGAGCCAGGGTGGCAGTGCCCATCGAGGCGGGGGGGAGCGTTGCGTGCTCAGCGTGGCAGGAATAAATAACTCTTCAGCTAATGCTCTTCCCTGAACCCAGTGTTTCGGAAGGAGGGGGGGGGGACGACACCTAAAAATAAAGCTACTAGTATAAACACAACTGACATTAAGGAGGACATTCTGGGGGCTTTCCAAGTTGGTTGGCAGCGGTATTTTTTTGCAGATCAGATACAGTTGACAGGCCTCTTAATCTGGCCACGGGAGAGTCCAGCTGGCAGAAGACACCGTCTGTGCCGTCCAACTGTAATTAAATCAAGATGGATCAATGATTATTAGGTTCCCTGTTGGTGTTAATTTCCTCTCACCCAAGGGCCTGACCACTCTGACTCTTAGTGACATATTTCTTGGTTTAAGATAATAAAAACTTAGGAGGAATTCTGTCATGATTTATCATCTTCTGCAATCAAGAAAAGGGTAAGTTTTAATTTCCACGATGGGGACGCGGTTTATTTCTTGACCTAAAGGATATATGTTAAAACACTTGGCCTTCTGTGTGGGTACATTTTGGGCATATGTGTGGCAATTTTGAAATCACGACACTTTCTCTGGAAAACAGTATTTACAGTGGAAAGGGTTGCCCTTTTTTAACTTAAATATTGAAATTCCTAGAAAACTTTTCAGGTATGACATGGCAAATATTCCACCTTGAAGTGATGAGTTAAAGTTTAAACATAGATGGGTTCAGATTTAAGCACGAATGATGCTGTGCAGGGAATGATTCACCGGGTTTTACAGCACGAGATACAGAAAAGCTTGGGTGTGCAGCAAAGGTGCGTTGCAGTCGCCTTCCCTTTCCCCTCTCTGCTGTGTGTACCCTTATTGCTGAAAATGTCGGTGAAAATTACTGGTTTGACACGACTGAATTATGTTTTTTTCCATGAAATCAGAATTGGGATGGGTGGTAGCAGGGCACGCAGTACAGGACACGCTGCCAGCATCATATCTGCCTTGCCAAGCATCTCCTCCAGCATGTCCATCCTGTGGCCTATTTCTGAGGACCCCAACAGCCACTTTTGGTCTTACCTGTAGACCCAAAGATTTGTCTTTTGGGGCCCAGCCCCAGCACATTCGTTCCTTAGGCACCGAGTTGCTGCCGCCCCAGTCAGGGACGATTCCCTCTTTCCCTCTCCATCACTGCCTGGTGGTTTGAGGCACAGGGGGTTGTCCTCAAGTTGCTGGGTATTTTCAAGCCAGTCATGCCTCCAGATTTATTGATGCATTTATAATTATCAGGCGAAGCACCAAATTAAAACCAGAAAACTCATTTTTCTTCTCTGTGAACTTTAATCCAGTTGGCAAATACGGAAAGGGCCATAAGCCAGAGAGAATTTCCCTTCTCCTGGTGGGGCGTGCTGAGTCACGCTCGGCTTTCTGGTCGTGACATCATGTGCTTTTACAAAACATAAGGAAAACAAGGCTTTCACCAGCCTGTTGTTAGCTTAGCTCACCATCACGGGACAGGGGTGACTCAGTGAGTCTCCTCCTCCTCCTCCTCCTCCTCGAGGTTGGGGATTTCCTCCCAGTGAGCCCTTCTCTAGAGCAGACCTTGGTCCTCGCTCTCCCGGCGTTTCCTATCCCCCCCAAGCCCTGGGATGTGCCTCCAGGCGGATTCTCGGCCCCGTGGAGAGGCCCTGTGAGAAGCTGTGCTGTATTCCCACGTATACTATTAACTTTATATTAAAGAGATATTGTTCCCTCTGTTTGCTGGAGGATCTGGGTTTTGGGACTCTCAGCATGGTTCTTTATGGTTCTTCAGGAATCCCATGGCATCCCAGAAACCCCTGCCCCAAAAAGCGGCTTGTCAGCCTGCAGCACAGATGGATGTAGCAAAGGAACAGCAAAGGGGACAGGGGAAAAAAAAAGCTGTTTGAGTTTAAAATTTCAAGGTTACGGAGGAAAGGCTCAAAAAGGAGCAATTAGCATCCCTGCAGTGCTCTGCTTTCTCTCCACACCCACTTGCTGCTGGGAAGTGTTTAAAAATATTTGCTGAGATTCTTGCTCCGCGGGCACAATCACCAGAAATACTCCTTCTGTCCAAACTCCTCATGTTTGCAGTAAAGTGCCAGCAGGATGCAGGGGGGTGGGGGGAGAACTGGTTTTCCTTTGCTTGCAAACCACAACAAAGGCTGATGATGATTTTCCGGAGGAAATTCTTCCCCAAATCCTCTCTCCGTTAGGCCCTTATCACTGCCCCAGCACTCCGGGTGGGGTTTTTCCCCCCCTACGCCCCCCGGGCTCTGGTGTGCGGTGATGGAGGGGCGATGCTCACCAGGCTGGACCGGGTGCTGTGGTCCATAGGCTGCTGAGGTGCCACACGCTCCTTCCAGAGGCTTCTGGAGAGGTGCAGGATCCTCTGGATGCCTCGGGACAGATGTGGGTGACTCAGCCCGGTCCCGTGACGGTTTCCCTCCTCCGCCAGCCCAGCGAAAACACCCCTCACCGCCTCCGGAGAGAAGCTCTCCTTCCGCAACGGCGCAGGCAGGAGGGAAAGCCGAGCGGGGTTGGTTTGTGGGTTGTTGGTTTTTTTTGCTGTGTCATTTTTGAGGTTGAGTTTTCCAGCAGGTCAGCTCTGCCACGTCAGGTGTTGACACAAGCTCAGCACCGGTGCTGGTCGGTGACACGAAACTTTTAAGGGGCAGGAAACTCTAAGACGGTTTTTCCCGTTGAGGCAGAGGAGCAGACGGGGAAAAGGGATGGAGAGCAAGCACAAAGTACAAACACGCTGTGGGTGCCGTGAAAATACGTAAAGATTTCGTGTTCCTGGAGGTGAGAAGGGACTTTTTGCAACCTACACGAATTGCTGGGGGTGAGTGTTGCTCTGAGAACCCGGCTTGTGGCTTTTGCCCTGAATTTAAGCATCAGCACGTCAAGGCAGGGAAGGTAAGCACCCTCTTGTGATCTTCATCTCTTGTGGCTGAGGAGAATTTGGAGACGTTTGTACTGCAGTGAAGCAAGCCCCGGTGATGTTTGAACACAGCCACCTGTAAAACACACAGAAAATGAATTTATTTTATTTTATGAGACAAACAGCAAGTGCTCTTAGCTTAAAGGAGCTCGGGAAAGACCAAGCCTGACCTGCTCCCAGACGGGCCAAACTCCAGAGCCAAGCTTTTTAGAGAGCCAGATAAAATCAGCTATAAATCTGGATTACATTTTATATCTAGACCTAATAAATGTGTTCTCTTTCTAATTTTTGTAGTGGCCTCAGGAGCTGTGGATTGCTATCAGGGTGGAAGGCCCTCGTTTCTGCAGCGTGCTCGGTATCACCAACATCAACTGTTCAAAAACCGTGAGATCACCTTAAAAAACCATCTTCGCCCTGTTTATTTCCTGCTGGGGTTGGGAGACTCTGCAGTTGGCATTTTAATCTTTGCTCTGCAAAAAGGACCGAGACTCAAAAGTTGCTTTTTAAAAGCAGAATAAAAGCCAAAATTTAGGGTAGGAGGGAGGGACTTGAAGAATAAAAGTGAACTTTGCAGGTCTGATATAAAAATCACAAGTGCTGACAATTTTGCTGCGTCACCCATATTTTTTTTTTCCAAAAGAGCCCAAGGTTTTTGTCACGCGAGGGTGGTGTAAAGCTCATTCATTTCTTCAGACTTTTATGAAGACAAAGTACAACAGCAGAAATTAGATTAAGCTTTATCCTTGGGAAAGAGTCTAATTAATTGTCTTGGGGGAGATTATTAATGTTACTCCATTCTCTCCCGCTGCGGACACGCCACAAATCCTGAACGGGAGGAGCGTTTGGCACATCTGAAAATAAACACCCAGCATCTAAGGCACTAAAACGTGTCATGTTGGTTCTCTGAACGCTGCAGCAGCGGTAGGGTTTCACACGCCTGCCCCACAAGCAGCCCCGACTCGTCTGCCACCTCTGGAGGCTTTTTGCCATTCATTCCTGCGAACCCTCCGTCAGCTCCTGGGTTTAACACATAGGTTTGAGGCGAGGAAGGAAAAAAAGGCTGGGTGGGACAGAGCAGCTGGAGCTTGTTTGCTTTGCTCTGATGGTGAAAACACTCCCACTGGTGTGGTCGAGGCTTCCCCTGAAGCCAAGGAGTGAGTTAGGGTGGGTTTGCTGGGTTGGGGGTCCCAGCTGGGGATGTGGCTGCTCTCCCCGGAGCCCACCAAGCGTTCAAGGTCCAAAATGCTCTGACACAGGGGACTTGCCGCTGGCTCTTCTTCTGCAGGTGACATGGCTTGGGCAATGCCAGGTGAGGAAGCACAGATCCGGCCTCCCTCATTGGTGGGGGTTTTTTTTCAGTATTCCCGGGAGCGATGTCCAGGGCATTTCCCTACTCGGGAATGGCTCCGGTGTGAGCAACCATCTGCGCTGGGGCCCCCCAGCTCCTCGCCGGCTTCTGGCAGAAGAGACAGAAACTTTGGGTCCATCCGAAGGGCTGCCCCTCCGATTTCCTTCCCGAGTCTCCTAATCCACCAGGAGAGGCCATGTCAAGATTTGAAAAATGTGGTTTATTTTATAAACCAGAGAAGAGTCTAAGGACGCGGGTAGGGACAGGGCCATCTCCTGCAGAAATGGGCCACCTGAGGACCTGTTTTCCATATTTCCCTGTTCCAGGAGGATTCCCGCGTTGCCGAAGCAGTGCCTGGAGGAGATGTGCCCGCAGAGCCCAGCTGGCTCCCAGCGCATCCCTGCCGGGGCCGGCTCCGAGCACCTCCATCCCCGCTCCCGCCTCTGGCACGGGCACGGGCTTCGCTTTACATCCCCCCTAATTGATCCGAACATTTCAAACAACAGACTCTGGTGGCTGGAAGCCAGTCCCACAGTATTTACATGTCTGAGAAATATTTACTTACTAAAAGAGGTTCAGGGAATGGAAGATGACAATTTTATAGCCAGAGGAATTATGTACTCGTGCAGGGGGCACACGAGCTGCTGCCTCCCGTCTGACCCCCGGGACACGCGCAGGAGGCCATGGAGGGGCGGGAAGGAGGCATTTCCAACCCGACCTCGCTGCACGGCTCCTCCTGGTCTGGAATGAAATAAAGCCGGATCCATTAAGAGAAGAAAACACAAGCAAAATAATTTTAAAATCTGATTTCTTCTGTCCTTCATCCGGGCAAGCAGCTCCAGGCCATCACCCCCGGAGGCCATCACCCCCGGACGCCAGGTCCTTTGGAAGCGCGACGACGTCCCGACAGGCGGCAGCCCCCGCTCGCGATATCCATCCGGCATCGATTTTCCCTCAATGAACATCAGACGCTGTTTCCTTCACCAGGATGAAGCGCGTCCCCGGAGCTGGCAGCCGACACGCGCCCCACCTCTGCGGGGGCTGCGGCCCCCGACCTCGTCCTGCACCCCCCAGCCCTGCACCCCCCCATAGGGACACCCCACGCACAGGGGCTGTGCACACACTGCCGGGCACGGGCACCCGTGAGCACCCCGGGGGATGGGAGACACGTGCACACATGTTCACACACGTGCACACACGTGCACACAGCCTGGTGCACGGAGGGGCAGACGTGTGGGTCCACGCGTGCAGGGATGTGCGCTCCACCACGCACGGGGACAGCGGCTGATGGTAGGACACGTGCAGGGACATGCACAGACATATGGACCCAGGTGTGCACACACACACACACAGAGGCATATGGACACCCCCCCCACACACAGAGACATATGGACACCTCACACACCCCAACATATGGACCCAAGTGTGCACACACACACAGACATATGGACCCAGGCATGCATACACACACACACACACACAGAGACATATGGGGACACACATGCACAGACATATGGACCCAGGTGTGCACACACACATACACAGAGACATATGGACGCCACACACACACACACAGACATATGGACACCTCACACACACCCCAACATATGGACCCAAGTATGCACACACACAGACATATGGACTCAGGTGTGCATGCACAGACACAGAGACATATGGGGGGACACACGTAGAGACACATACGGACACACACACAGAGACATATGGAGACCCAGGCATGTGTGCGCACACACACACATAGACCCACGCAGACACCTATACATGTTTTTGTGGACATGTGTGTGCACAAGTACACATGTATGTGTCTATATGAATAAGCAAAGTGTATAGGTATGTGCATTTATATATGTAACCCATGAATGTACACCTGTGCACACATGTACACCCACATATGTACATACACACATATGTACCACACATGCACACACACACACCCACACATGTACACGTACACATGCATAAACACATATGTACACACACGTACACACACATGTACACACATGTAACACACGCACCAGGTACACACACACACGTGTACATGCACACACACAGAGGCATAGGCATAGACACAGGTACACAAACACATGCATGTATACACACACGTGGACATAGACACAGATACACATACATACATGCATAGGCATAGACACGGGTACAAATACACACACATACACACACATGTACACATGTGTAGACATAGACACAGGTATGCATACACACACACGTGTACACGCACACACACACCTACACACCTGTAGACATAGGCACATGTACATGTACACACACACAGGCCACACACATACACACACACACGTACACATGCATAGGCATAGACACAGGGACACATACACACGCACACACATGTACACACACACATACACACACGTACACACCCGTAGATATAGACACGGGTACACATACACACACGTACACACACACGTGTAGGCATAGACACAGCTACACATACACACACACGCACACACACGTAGCCATAGACACAGCTACACACGCACACGCACACACGTCCACACACGGACACACACACGCTCACTCCCCCCTCCCGCCCCGCTTCCCGCAGCACTCCCACAATCGCCCGCACGGGGGCGCCCTCCGCCCGCTGCCGCCCC
>VXAK01026233.1:0-11259 GCA_013399435.1 Arenaria interpres
TCCCACCCCTGCCACCGGGTTACAGGCCCCGGGCTCGGTGAGGCCTCGGGGGCGGCCACGGCCCGGGGCTGGGCTCGGTTCCACCGGGAAAGCGCCGTTTTGGTGTCAGAGCCCTGCCAGGCCAAAGCTGTGGGTGCGTGTGGGTTGTTTGGGTACCGACCAAAAGGGCCAGGGGGTGGTTCATGGCGGCAGTTGTGATGGTGGCTTTTTCCCCGCCGGGGTAACCATGTATGTTACGATTTTTCCTTTTAATTGCAGCCTCCTGGAGCCGAACACCAGGTCTGTCCGTGTGCCAGGCCCCAGGCAGAGCTGAGGATGGGAGCGGGAGGGCCGGGCGTAGGATGGCACTGGGGGATGTCCTCTGTCCCCCTTGGTGTGCCAGCCCCATGGCATCAGGGCGGGCGACTCCTGCCCTGCTCAAAGACCAGAGGAATCGGGACATGGAGGAAATTTTGGCACCCCAGTCTTCGAAAGCCACTTCCTCGGGGCTCTGGGTTACCTCTCCCAGACCACCCTTCCTCACAGCAGGAATAACTTGCTGAGCTTTCCAGCCTGACTAGCCTCAGTGGCTCGCCTTTTGGCTTTCCCCATGCTTGATGTAGTTGGCTCAGGCCGAACACACCAAAAAACCTGGTGGTTTTGGGGGAAAAACTGATTCTGGCTCCTGCCTGTAACATCTGCAGGAGCGGGCTGGCCTCTCTACCCTGGTGTACTGTTCAAACCCAAGCTCGTTAAATATTTATGCCTTGTACTGTGAATCTTATATCTGTACAGGCCCTGTGACAGCACAAGTGTTTTCAAACCCTGTTTGGCCGTTGTTTCTCGACTAACCCTTCCAAGTGCTCTTTTACCCCTGCAGTAATTCTCGCAGCAGCCGCCTGCCTGCAGAGGTATGTAAGGGAGGGACAGAAATAGCAGGGGTTTTGGGATCAAGTCCCAGCTGAGGCTGGAGGCCAGAGCTTCGGGGTTACTGCAGTTAAAACCCGGTATTTACTCTACATGGCCAGGATTTTTATGTATTTTTAAAGAAAACATGTGAGTGGAGCCTCCACCCCTGCAAGGCAGCGCACCAAAGGCCTGATTCTCCTTGTAGAGTGATAGCCCTTGTTGTGGAGGGCGTATGAAACCCTGCCAGAGAGGGCTGGGTTTTAACCTGCTGCAATAAATAGAGAAACAGCCCCTCTCCTCACACCGAGCCCACTGTAGCGCCAGGGAAGGCACCGGTACTCGCTTGGCAGCAAAGCTTTACATGGGGAAAGCACTCATGTTTATTGTAAGTGCCCTTTCTGACTCCCTTTGAGTTCCCCCTCCTTGTTGCTGGCGTTAACCCCATCTGTTTGTCTGGCATCTGAGAGGGGAAAGGAGCACGTGGTGTTGCTGCGGGCTGGCTGCGGCTCTCGGCAGCCACGAAGTGAAGTCGCTGTGCAACATTGCTGGTTTTCGCTCTAACTCCTGGTTCCTCCTTTATCCGTGCCCCTCCTCACCCCCTGAATGTGGGTCTGGGTCCTGTTTGTAGGCCTGAGTTATGACACAAATGTCCTTTTTCTAGTAAAAAGGAAGCAGTGCTGTGTTTTTGCCCATTTTCAGCAATCCTGAAGGCCTGTGTTCCTGACTGCTGGCTTTGGGCGCAAAGTGGCATGGTCCCCATTGGTGGGGCACGGCGAGGGAAGGAGGTACCTGATTTTGGGGGGCTGCTGGCCACTGTGTCTGGAAGGAGGTGTGATGTCAGAAGCAGGTTAGGCAGAGCGATAGTTATGGAGATGGTTGGGTTTTGGGGTACGTGGCTCACCGGGAGAGGCGGCAGGAGCTGGGCCTCCCTTCCTCTGGGCAAGTGGAAGCTGAGGGATGTCTACCAGCAGCCTGTGGCTCACGGCCAAAGATGATGGAGCCTGTTCCTTCTCAGATGCAAGAGGCAATAGCCACAAGCTGGGGTTTGGGAGCTTCAGGCTCCTTGTCCGCGAGGGTGGTGTCACCCTGGATGAGGTGATCATGATCAGAGGGATCATGGAGCCCCTCTGCTGTGAAGACAGGCTAAGAGAGTTGGGGGGGTCAGCCTGGAGAAGAGAAGGCTCCAGGGAGACCTCGGAGCCCCTTCCAGTCCCTCAAGGGGCTCCAGGAGAGATGGGGAGGGACTCTGGATCAGGGAGGGGAGCCATAGGAGAAGGGGGAAGGGTTTGACCCTGAAAGAGGGGAAATAGAGCTGAGATGTGGGGAGGAACCTCTTTGGTGTGAGGGTGGTGAGAGCCTGGCCCAGGTTTCCCAGAGAAGCTGTGGCTGCCCCATCCCTGGAGAGGTTCAAGGCCAGGTTGGAGGGGGCTTGGAGCAACCTGGGCTGGTGGGAGGTGTCCCTGCCCAGGGCAGGGGGTGGCACTGGATGGGCTTTAAGGTCCCTTCCAACCCAAACCATTTTATGGTAAGGTGACAGTGAAGTTGGAGGCTCTGTCCTTGAGGATTTGCAGGACTTGGCTGTACAAAGCCTTGGATGCCCTTGGCTGGGGCTGCTCCATGGGGACTGGAGAGGGGACGTTGGGGTCTGTTTCCCGCACTGCCATGGCTGCCC
Organism: Arenaria interpres; assembly: GCA_013399435.1. NCBI lineage: Eukaryota > Metazoa > Chordata > Aves > Charadriiformes > Scolopacidae > Arenaria > Arenaria interpres. The sequence goes on from VXAK01026233.1 coordinate 2,561, forward strand.
CAGGCCTTGCAGGACACGCGCTTTCTCAGTCTGCTGTTGCTTTATCAGGGATGCAGATACCACCTTGCTTGCAGGAGTCCCCACTCCTGTCTGGAGCTCCCTCTGCATCACTGAGCCTTTTGGTGAACAGCTGTGAGCAGGATTTTGAGAGTTGCAGGGTTTGGATTGAGTGGGGAGAGATCTTGGTGCAGAACCTGTGAGAGAAGTCACCTGCTCTGGGTCAGCCAGGGGATTACCAGCTCCCTCCGAGCCTCAAGGCCACCAGCAAGCGCAGGCTCTGTGTTTAGTGCCGTGTTTGCAGGCTAACAGACACAAATTCGCTGCTCAGAGCCATGATTTCTTGTGTCTCTTGGGCTGATGATGCTGGTGCTGGCTTCCAGGGGACGTGGGGATGTGATTTACTTACTGGCCTCGGCGCTTTGCATCCCAGATATGTCAGAGGAAGTTTATCTCCTCCTACACCCTGGCTGTGGAGATCAAGCAGGGTTCTCCCTCTGTCCTTCTGTTTCTCGGTCTGGGCTGAGATGTTGTCTGAATTTTTCCCCTTTATCACTGATCCTGGGTCACCCTCAACAACCCTGCCAGAAATCTCCCCTGATTTCAGGTTCTGTGGGTGGGACTGTGGCTTGATGGGTGCAGATGTTCAAGGGGAGTGAGTTGCGTGGAGCTGCAGGGAACCTGTCCGGCTTGAGCTGTGCATCCAGAGTTAGCAGGGTCCAGGGAAGCCTCCTGTAACCCAACACTGTTCTTCAGCCTGTAAAACAGGGGTACCCTGCTCAGAGGGGCGTCAAAATCGTGCTCATGCCTCGGTACCGCCCTGAGATCGTATTAAAATGAGCTTTGAATGAAGTCGCCTGTTTGGGATGAATAGCTGATGGACACGGCGTGAACAAAACAGCCCCGTCCTGGCGTGTTTTCAAGCTCCTTTCTTTCCATTCCAGAGCACAATGTTCCTGGTCGGGCTCTCGGGTGGAATCGCGACGGGGAAGAGCACGGTGGTGGCCGTACTCCGGGAACTGGGCTGTGCCGTGATTGACGCCGATGTTATTGCCAGGGAGGGTGAGTTCTGCGTGGTTGATCTTTCTCGCTGAGGTTCCCCTGACAACTGGGATTGATGCCGGGAAGCGCAGACGGCAGAGGGTGCTCTGGGTACATTAGATAAGTGTTTCCCTCCCACGTCGATGAGGCTGCGTGGAGCAGCTCTCTCAGGGGGATCGGGACGAGGATATATTTTTAATAAAGAAAAAAAAATAATTCTATCTCGTCCTAATAACAAACGCCACGGGGAGATCTCGCCTTGCGTTTCCCTCTCCTGGAGTGCAATAGCTTCCCGGCTGTGAAAGCCAACTTGTGGCAAAATAAATGCCCTTCTCCGTAAAGAAGGTTCCTTTGGCTGATCTGATGCCCCCTCTCAGCCCCAGGGACACCCGTTCTGGAACACGTTGGGTGGGAAAGAGAATTTCCCTTTGGAATTTCCCTTTGGTTGTAAATACTGAGAGATTGGTCCACAAGATAACTTCCTGCCTTAATGTGATGGGAAAAAAAAAAAAAGGCTCCAAATATTCCAGATCAGAGGGAATTCGGTCTGTGCTTCTGCACAGCACACCTGCCCCTCGCTGCGCTGCAAACCCGCTCTCCTGGCTACGGAAAAGACCCAGAATTCCAGATCTGTTGCCTCAGCAGGACCCGAGCAGACCCCGCTCTCCCCGATTACCCGCACCATGCGGAGCGGGGTGTTAATCCCTCCGTACCGCCGGGATAACGAGGAGAGCTCGCTCCAGGAAGGGCTGCTGATTGTGTACGCGGAAGGTTTGGGGTCTGCAGCCCAGCAGCGGTGCAGGCGGTGTCATTTTGAAGTGCCTGCGCCTTTTCTGTTTGGTGAAGAACTTAACCTGTAGCCACTCAAAGCTGCGATGCTCTTCACATTTTATTGCCCTGTAATTCCCCTCGAGGTGCGGAAAATTTGCTGGAAGTGCTAAAAGCCCTCAGAGACGATAGGAAAACACTACAGATACTCGGTGTCGGTTCTCTACCAATCACTTCCTTTTTCTCCAATTCCTTTTTTATACGTGTTTATTTACTGTATGGATTTCAGCCATCCTGAAACTGGCTCCCTGTGAAATTCCACAGGAGAAAGAAATTGGTCTTAAAGACTTTTATTAGCTTGGCCTGAGGTTACAACCTGTGGCAATGTTCCTGGATTTTGGAGAGAAAATGATGTATGGTCTGTGGTTCTCCGTGGTTAGCCTCGGCTTGATCTTAATGATGGTTTTATTACTGCATCCTTTTTGTTGGTGATTTTTTGGTGGCTTTAAAATTATATGCTCGTGTAACGTCAGAGTCCTTGCAAATACCTACCGGGAATCGATCTCTTAGAAGGTTTCTGTGTTCGTTCTCACGAAGAATTTGGTGGCTGAGGCGAAAGACAGTAAAAAAAAATAAAAATCCTTAGTAGCAGCCAGAGCCAGCTTGTAGCAGGCAGGCTGTATTCACCTGGCGCTGAAGTTTTCAGCTAAAATAAACCTGACGCTGGCTCTGGTCCCTTTAGGATCTCCCCGCTCCACTCCTCGCCCCGCAGGCGGTGGGATTCGGCTCAGCCCCCGTTCCTGGCTGGTAGCCACCAGCGAGTCCTCGCCCTGCTTGACTTCTAACCCCGCGCGGCAGCAGGCGCGAGGGGAGGGTTGTGGCGCTGAATTAATGTTTGCAGGATGCTTCGATCTCTCGGGTGTCAGCCCTCGAAGGGACCTTGGGCTGAGAGAGGGAGGGGAGGGGTGGGTTTTGTTGGTTGTTGGTGTGGGGTGGTTTTTTTTTGGCAGCTGCTTTCCTGCAGCGCCGATGGCAGGTGTCTGCCGGGCTGCGGCGCTGAGCCGCCCCGCTCGCGCTTCAGCATGTGCTGGCAGGCAGATGTGCTGCCCGCCGAGGAGAATAAGCCTCGGTTATTTAATGAACAAAACTCATTTGAGGCCGATCGCTGATGCAAACACCCGCCTGTGCTGTAGGAGCGGCTCTAACCTCCGGCTGTTTAATGTTATCAGTGGTGCAGCCCCACTTCAAGGCCCATCAGCAGATAGTGCGGTACTTTGGCACCGAGATCCTCTTGGAGAACGGCGAGATAAATCGCGAGGCCCTAGGAAACATTATCTTCTCCCACCCGGAGAAACGGCAGCTGCTGAACTCCATCACCCACCCGGAGATCCAGAAGGAGATGCTGAAGCAGATCTTGAAGTACTTTGTGCTAGGTAAGAGGCCGTGTCCCAGCACACCGGGGCTCCTGCCCAAGCAGGATCGGTCCCTGCTCGTTCTGCCTTTGGTTTTAAAGCGGGGAGAGGGACGGGGAAGGAGAAAGGGAACCGACGTTGAGTGACGGCCTTTGTGCTCTGCCACCGGTGGCCTTTCGCGTCGGCGTTTGGAGGATTCGTTCCTGCCTTTCACTGCTGCCCTTCACCACCACCTTCTTCTATGGCTTAAAGTACATCTGTAGGGCCTGAGAAAAGCATTGTGAGGCCTCTTCTGAGATTACTTCCTGGATAATGTCATACCTTCCGAAATGGCCAAATATTCTTCCCTGCCCCCCAACCTCCCCGGGCTTCAATGAAAGCTGCGGAGCCCTTTTAGTCTCGATAAGGTGAGAAATGGGCTGACAGCTGTGGTTTCCAAAGTCCCGCTTTTTCCCCTGATAAATATAACAAATACAGCTGTCAAACTTGGTCTAATCAAATGCCAGATAAGATCACCAGCTGTTTTGGAGGTCTCCGTGTAGACAGAAGGATGTCTTAATAGAGCCAGCCTGGTTTTGCGGAGCTTATCAAAGCTGAGCCCTGTGACAGCTGAATAGGCCTGTGCCGGGGCTCCGCAGGGGCCGCGCTCTGCTGCGGGGCGAGGAGGAGGAGGAGGAGGAGAAAGCGCGAAGGAAGCAACAGGCAAGAGAGCCGGGAGCCAGAGATGGAGTCTTGAACCCAGGGCTGCAGGCTCGAGAGGCGGATGCTGTCCTGCCCCTTGGCGAGAGCGCCGTGTGCCTTCAGCAGGCTGCTTTGTCCTCATTAGTCAGGTTTTAATGATTTGGGATAGCTGGATGTTGTCTCTGAGGATCGCTGTGTAAGGAAAGCTCTTATCGATCAAACTGTAGGGCAGCGAGAAGTCTCTCTGGGCGGAGATGCTGGTAAAATGGTGGCTTCTTGGATGAGAATGTCTTTGTCAAGGCTTTTATTGCTGTGGCCAGCTCGGTTAGGGGGGAGTGGGTTAGAAAGAGGGGACAGCGGCAAAACTGGAGGTGCCCCTGTGGCTGGGGGGCACACGGGGGAGCGAGGTTCTGATTTGCAGCTTTCCCCTACCCTCGCTGTACCCCGATATCCCCAAACGCGGGCAGCTGCCACTTGTGAAGGGCAGAGGGACACGGAGAGCCCGGGGTGGGCTGCAGGGCCTGGGAGGACGGTAGCTGGCGGTCACAAGCTCTGCTCCACCTGGTGAAGGTGGTTTTGAACCAAACTTGGCTGATTTTGGTGAGGTTCTAGGCTCTGGGGCCGTGCCTGGAGCCCCCTCCGCCGTGTCTCGGTGTCCCGGCTGTGAGAGGTCTGCAAGGATTTCCTTGCTCCCCTTGGAAAAACAGAACCGTTTAGCCAAAGCTTTCCAAAAAGGGTTGGGAAACATCGGCTCAGATGTCCGCAGCCCGTGAGAGGGAATTCTGCTGTGGGCACTGCTCCCCTGGAGAGGCCGGCAACGACGGCGCGACTGCTGCTCTCGCCAGCCAGGCACAGCCACTCTCGTTTGAGCTTCTCGTTTCAGCTCCTCATTATATTTCTGCAGCTTCACCTTTGGTCTGAGATCATCCAGGTTAGGGTTTGTTTTTTTTGGCTTTTATTATTATTTTTTTTTTTTGCCGATGGAAACTTGGAACGAAACCATTTCCTCCCTCCGCGAGGGAGGAGGGCAAGCGGGCTCTGCTCTCCCCTCGGCTGTAACGGTGGAGCTGCAGAGCTCTCCGGCTCGCTTTGCCGGAGAAGATTTGGGAATCCGAGTAACGCTGTTCCCCCTTCTTTTTGGGGGGGCTGTTGTTATTTCTGCAGGCTACCGCTACGTGATCCTCGACATCCCTCTGCTCTTCGAGACCAAGAGATTGACCAAGTTTATGAAATACACGGTGTTGGTTTATTGGTAAGTGCCCCGTGAACCGTGAGGACCGGGACGCTGCCACCTCTCCTAGAGGCTGGAGGGGACCGTCACGTCCCTCCTGCTCCGGTGAGGGTTGAGCTGCAGCCCCGGTGTGATAAGGCTGCCTCATTTCGGTGTGAGAAGCAACACTTTCCTTTATCCTAGTGGATGAGGGGCTTCTTCCTGAGGTTTCTCCAAAACCTAGCAGGGGAAATGGCTGCCTTTGGGCCTTCCCTGACCTGTGCTCTGTCGGCTGGGGCAGGCTTTGGTGTTACGGGCTGTGGGAACGCCAAAAACACGCAGCGGGGTTGGCCTGGGCAGCGCTGCGGGCGCTGGCTCCACTGATCCCAGCGCAGGATGGCTGCGCCGCATCTGAAACAAAGTGGGGAGCATCCCTCCCCTACACTTCATCCCGGCTTTTCCCCCTCATGCCAAGGAAGGCAGGGAAACTCCCCCTCTTTCCACCCGCACCCCCATCTCAGTGCCACCCTCCTGTCCCGGCAGCGACCCGCCGACGCAGCTCTCTCGGCTGATGAAGAGGAACGGGCTGTCCCAGGCGGAGGCAGAAGCTCGTGTCGCCTCCCAGCTACCGCTGGACAAGAAGCGCAAATTAGCCACTCACGTCATCGACAACTCCGGGGACCGGGAGAGCACGCGCCGGCAGGTCCTGCGGCTGCACGCCCGCCTGGAGGATTCCCTGGATTTCCTCTGGGCACGGCTGGCGGCCAGCGCGGTTGTGGCTGGGCTTGGAGGGCTGGTGTACCTCCTCCTCCGGCATTTCATCTCTTAATTCACCTTTTCCTTTTTGTCATGGAAAAGGCCTGAATTTCCAGGTTTGAAAAGGGCAGCGAAAGGCCACCTCTTTTAATGAGCTTTACCAGCTGAATGCAGACAGTGGGATGAGGCGTCTCCTTGCAGACTTCCCAAGGTGACCGTAGAGGTTCCGGCTCCCTTCTCCTTTCCTCCTGCTCAGGTTCTTCCCCCAACCCTGCAGCTGTGGGGTGGGACCCCTCCCCTTGCCTGGCTGCAGCCCGTGGAGGGGACGAGGCCCTCGTTGTCTCCCCGTGGGTCTGTGTGGTGGGGCCTTGGTGAATTTAGGCACTTTAAAGTCTTCCAGCACAATCTCTTCACCGGGGGAATAGGTGGCCTCTCGGGTGCTGTTTCTGCTACCGGGTGTCCCCGGGTTGATCCCCTCCCACCTCACAGCCCCAGCTAATCTGAATTTAGATGTGGGATTTCCCTTTCTTTCACACTGATTTAATGGAAACGTGTTAAATCATCCTGGGGGGGCCCGGGCAGCGCCTCATTTCACGTGGGTCAGGTGCTCAGCTGGCTGCTCGCCCTCCCTCCTGCCCTCTATTCCCGCCATCGTCACTTGTGGGTCACCCTTGGCTTTGGATCTGAGGGTCCGATCCATCCCCGGAGCCAGGACTTTGCCTCCTCGAAACTCATTTACCGCTGTTTGAGTTTTACCTTCGGCGGCGGTTTCCCTGCGGGAGAGCACGAGTCCGGGCGAAGGCGGGTGCTGGCTTTTCACGTTCGTTTTAATAAAGTGCTAAACAGCAGCCGGTTCCCCGCGGCTCCCCAGCCTGCGGGCGGCCGGCGCTGCTCTTTCCTGGCCGCCTCCCAGGTCCTTCCTACGCCGGGGCACGGCTGCGCTCTGTAAAGTTCACCGCACGCAAGCGGAGCCCATAAGCGCGCTCCTGCTCTTTTTTTTTTTGTCCCCCGGTACAAATCCCCGTGGTGGTCCCAGGGAGCTTCTCAGAGCGTCGTCTTCCATCAGAGGCGGGGGGGGGGCAGGCAGCCGTGGCGTCGTTTCGGCTCCGGACACCCCAGGCTGTGGGTCTGGTTCCATGGGGTGCGATTCTGGGACTCGCTGGGCTTTTCTGAGGTTGGCATTTTCCCCCTGGAGCAGCCCCATCCTGCTGCCACCCCCCCATCCTGTTGTCACCCCCTCCCAGTGTTACCAGCCTCTGCCCTCCACGGTGGTCCTGGGGCTCCTCGGCTCCGAACCCACCTTCCCACCCCTGGCCCGGCAGAGCGAGGTGGTGTCCTCGCTGCTGTGTCCTCGCTGTCCCCAGCGCCAGCCTTGGGGCACAGGGACCTTTCCTGGGGTGTCACACCCCTTTTCAGCCAGCGTGTGCCCCTTTTTGGGGGTGGGCACCCTTCCACCCTCCGCTACCCCATCCCTGCACCCAGGGGTGCTGTGTCTCACTCGCCTGGGGACACCCGCTGGTCCCTGTACAGTGACAGCCACAGCCCTGAGCCGGGGCGCCCACCCCGAGTACCCCAAATTCCAGGCAGCGCTGGGGGGAGCCGGGCACGAGCACTAACTCTCCCCTGCTTTTTTTTTTTTTTATTATTATTTTTGATTATTTTTGTAATTCTCCTGTAATTGCGGTGGCGATGGCGGGAGTCCCCCGCAGCCAGCCATAAATCAGGGCTGGCTCAGCCCGAGATAAGCTCTGGTTGCCCTCCTCCCTCCCGCTTGCCGCCGGGGACGGGGACGGGGGGGGGGAAGGAGAAAGCGAGCCGGGCGCCGTAATCGCATTTGGCGCTTGGCTGTGCCCTGCTGACGTTCGCCAGCCGCTAACGAGTTTAGCGGGAAGGAGGGAGCGAGGGGATCCGGGGGGTGGGTGAGGTGCAGGGTCCCCACGGTGACGGCCGGGGCTGGCGTGGCCTTGGGGTGCCCAGTTTTGGGGTGGCTGGTGGCCTGGGCTGAGCCGGGGGCGAGCCCCCTGGGTGGGCTGTGTGCCCGGGCGGTGGCACCTGCTGGGGAAGGGCTCCTGAGCCCAGTGCTTGGCCACCGAGTCCCTCCCGTGGGTTCTGATGTCACTCCTGTGGTTTCTGATGTCACTCCCGTGGGTTCCGATGTCCCTCCCGTGGGCACCGCGTGGTGCCCAACCACAGCAGCTGCCCCAGCATCCCCCCAGCACCCACAGACCTGCCCGGGTCCCCCTCTCGGCCACCCCCCAGCCAAACCCCGTGGGGACAAGCTGGCAGGACACCCTGTGTCCAGGGTGGTGGCCGCATGTCTCATCCCACAGCCGTCCCCGTGGGTGACAGATGGCTGCTGGGTGGCAGGGACAGCTCAATCCATGGCCGTGGAGGGGGCCTGAAGGGCAGCGTGTGGGGGGTCACAACCCAGCTGAGACCCCTGCACTCGTGACACAGATGCTGTCCCTGAGCTGCCTCCAGGTGGGTGCCAGTGGTGGCCCAAGGGTGCTCTGCCGTGTCCCCCGGCCCTGCCGCATCCCCCCAGTGCCGGGCGCTGAGGCTGCCCCAGCTCAGTGCACCTCCCACCATCGATCGGGCAGCGTCTGGAGCGGCCGTGGCCCCTCCGTCCCCTCGCTCCGGGGCTGTCGGAGCTGTTTGAGCTGTTGGGGCTGTTGTTTGAGCTGTTGGGCTGTTGTTTGAGCAGGAGCCGGGACGCGCCGCGCACAAGCCAAATATTTAACTCTGCAAATTGCTGCCGGGATCGATGGCGCTGCGGCTGCCGGGGGCCGTGATGGGCGGCCGCCCCTCCCCGCTGCAACCCATCCCCCTGCACC
>VXAK01026233.1:26132-42342 GCA_013399435.1 Arenaria interpres
GCTGTGGGAGGGTCTGTTAGGGTCCAAAGGGGATGTAGGGTCTGTGGGGAGGCTGTGGGACCTCAAAAGGGATGTGGGGCTGGGGGGGGGAGTTTAAGGGTGGGTCTAGGGTCATCGGTGTGGGTTAGGACAGGGTGGGGGTGTGAGGCCTTGCCCAGCTTTGGGCTCCCCCTCCGCTGACCCGTATCCCCCCCACGCAGAGTGCATGAGAGCCTTGGGACGTTCGAGCCCAGAGCTGTGTCCTGCAGGCAGCACCATGTCCCCGCCCCAGCTTCCCTCTGTCCCCATGGCGCTGGACCACCCGCCTGAGGAGGGCACCGTCACCGTGGTGGTGCGGGTGCGACCCTCCATGCCCAGGGAGCGAGAGCGGGCTGCCCGCCCTGTCCTGCGCGTCCTCGACCAGCACATCCTCGTCTTTGACCCCGAGGAGGCCAGCGGTCCCTCGGGCGGCGTGCCACCCCTCCGCGGGCACAAGAACCACGGCAAGGACCTGAAGTTCGTCTTTGACCGGGTTTTTGAGGAGAAGGCCACGCAGGAGGAGGTGTTCCAGCACACCACCCGCGAGGTTTTGGACAGTGTCCTCAATGGCTACAACTGCTCCGGTAAGACCCACAAAAGGGCCTTTGAGCCTTGCAGGGGCTCCTGCCCCATCCCTCCTGGGTCGGGTGGGCTCAGCGGAGCCGTGGTTTTATTTTGGAAGCCCTTGAGCAGTTGAGGAGAAGGGGGGACAGAAGAGCAACGCAAAAAAGATACGGCCTTAAGTTTGTTGGTGGCACCAAGGTGGGGCAGTTGCACAGTGTGGTCAGGACAGGGATGATCCCGACATGGAAATGTTGTCTGATTTCAGCAGGTAAATGAGGGAAAACTAAACATGAAGCGTTCTTACAGAACCATGGAATGGTTTGGGTTGGAAGGGCCCTTAAGGCCCACCCGGTGCCACACCCTGCCCTGGGCAGGGACACCTCCCACCCACCCAGGTTGCTCCAAGCCCCCTCCAACCTCGCCTTGAATCCCTCCAGGGATGGGGCAGCCACAGCTTCTCTGGGCCTTGTTGGGAGGGCCCTGGGGAGCTTCTGGTAGACAAGGAGCTGAATGGAGCCAGCAGTGCCGCGGCAGCAGCAAAGGCAAGGACTTGGGCTGCATCTGCAGTGACATTTCTAGCTGAGGCAGATCATCCCACCCAGTGCTTGTCAGGCTGCACTTGGGGTGCTGTGTCCAGCTTTAGCCCCCCCAACTCCAGAAGGACGCAGACAGAGTGGAGAGGGTCCAATGGAGGCTGGAGAACCTGCCCGAGGAGGAAAGACCAGAGGAGTTGGGGCTTTTCTCCCCGGAGAAGGGAAGGCTCAGGGGAGACCTCATCAGTTTTTGAGTCCTTAAAGGGTGGCTGCAGAGAGGATGGAGTTTGTGTCATCACCAGCAGATGACAAGGGGCAACGGGTACATGTTGCACTGAGAGGGGTCATTTCAATATAAGAAAGATGCTTTTTTTACGGCGAGAACGTTCACTGGAACAACCTCTCCAGGGACGTAGCAGAGTCCTTGCAGCTGGAGGTGATCGAAACCCCACTGGGCAGGGTGTGAGATAATCTCATCCAGGTTCCCTTTCCCACAAAAGCTGGGACCAAGTGGTTTCTTCAGGTGCCTCCCAGCCCGGGCTGTTCTGTGGTTCTGCAGGACTGGGAGCTGCAGCGGTGCTGGGCGCTCTCGCAGATGTGATGAAGAGGATGGAGGTGGGCGTTGGGGTAGAAAATGAGGCTGGGCAGGTGCTTTCCAGGCATTTTGAGGGATGAGGACCACTTGCTCTCCTCTCTCCTGGGGAGGGAAGGATGGGAAGAAATCAGGTACATCCATGGCCCAAAGAGAACCTTGGTTTCTCCATCCCTTCCCAGCCCGAAGCGCCGCGATGGGCAGAACTTTGGGAGAGCGCTGAGTTTCGGAGCAGGATCTGGGGTGGCGCAGGCACATCGCGGGGTGCTTTGGGGGCTGCCGTGCCCCTCGCACGTGTCTCCCAGGCTGGCAGCACCGCAAAGCTGGGTCCGGAAAGCTCCGTGTCGGGTCTGAAAGCTCCTCATGCTGTTCGCAGGCTGTCAGCCGACGAGTGGCTTAACGAGCCCATCACTTGTGCCAGGCAGGCACCAAGCGGGAGACGACCGCTCTCCTGTCTAATCACGCGCTGGGCCGGGCACTGGGACCGCAGGATGCTATTCCTGGCTCTCCAGCGTGCTCCGCGAGCCGCTGAAGGCTGCTTCTGTCACCGTGCCCACCTGGCAGGCACGTCTCGTGTCTCTATCTGCATAAAATAACTCCCGGATCCTTAAATGAGGGAGTCGCGAAGCACCGAGTGCTGCTAATGGGGAGAAGGGCTGAGGATCTCTAGATGAGCGTGTCCCGCTCTGATGGTGATGCTTCAAAGAGGGTGTTGAAAGATGGGGGGGGTGGAAATGAGATGAATTACAAGGTTTGGAAGAAGAAACACCTTCTGGTGAGAGATGAGGGAATGGGACGGCTCAGCTTGTTAAAGGGAAGGTTCAGGGGTGATTCGAGCACCTAAGCAGGCGATGGTTTGGGGACTGGCTCTGTCTCTGTCTGCTAAATTAGAGAGGCTGAAACGAGGGAAAGAAATTGCACTAACGGCTAGTGCAGCCAGCACGGAGGGTAATTAGATTTGCTTTGTCTCCGCAAAGCCTGCGAGCGACCCCCATGCAAGGGTTGCTGCGGGAAGCTCTCCTCTCCGGCAAGGAGCGGACGTTATGCCGTTAATTAACCATCCTTTCCACCGTCCACCCTTTTCTCTTCCCAGTGTTTGCCTACGGTGCGACTGGAGCAGGAAAAACCTACACCATGCTGGGCTCAGAGGAAAACCCCGGCATCATGTACCTCACCATGGTGGAGCTCTACAAGAGGATCGAGGCCAGGAAGGAGGAGAAGAGCTGCGAGGTCCTAGTCTCCTACCAGGAGGTACAGTGTCACTGAGCCGTGTCCCCTCCTGCCACCAGGTCATTGTGGCTAAGATTTGGGGTTGATCCGGACCCTGTAGTGCCACGCTCGGGGTACCCAGCTGTCCTGAGTGTCCCCAGGGCATGTGCCTCCTGCCTCTGGGTCACTGTTGCTAAGATTTGGGGTTGATCTGGACCCTGTAGTGCCACGCTCGGGGTACCCAGCTGTGCCCGGTGTCCCCAGGGCAGCCCTAGAGTCCGGCTGGAAACAGGCTCACCCACCCAGTTTGGTGAACTGGTGCTTCTGGTTTCTCTTATCTGGAATGGGGGAATTTTCTCTTCCTTGCCATGGTCCACGTAGGGATAAGGGCTTCAGAGGAGCGGTGGTGCCAGTAAAGCCCTCCTGAGCTGTCCTCTGCGTTTAGAGCACCTCAGCTGTTCTTGAGGGTCCTGGAGGTGATTTTAGGGGGGACACCAGGTTGTGCGTGACCCTGGGGTACAAAGCTCCTTTTTCTGCTCACTCCTGGGACCCAAACCTCAGCCTTACATCGAATTCTCTGCTCCAGGTGTACAATGAACAGATTCACGACCTGCTGGAGCCCAAGGGCCCTCTGGCCATCCGGGAGGATCCTGAGAAAGGAGTCGTGGTTCAGGGTCTCTCCTTCCATCAGGTGGGTTTAAAAATGAGCACAAGGTCTGGGCAACACTGCCTACACCAGTTCTGGAAGCGAGTGTCCTGGGGACACAGGGAGGGTCTGAAGATACAGAGGTGCTGTTTGCACAGCTCTTGGCTGGCAGCAAACATGACCCTGAGCTGGAACAAGCCCCGCAGAGCTGGGGGATGCCCCAGCCCGTGGCTGCTCGGTGTCTCCAGCATTCGGGCTGTGCTGATACCTCTCCTCTGCCCCTTCTCTCCCAGCCCACCTCGGCGGAGCAGCTCCTGCAGATGTTGGCCAACGGCAACAAAAACCGGACGCAGCATCCCACTGATGCCAATGCCACCTCCTCCCGCTCACATGCCATCTTCCAGGTGAGGGCTAGTGGTTGCCGTATCGCTTGGGATCTGTGCCCAAAAGGGGGCTAGGGAGCAAGCCCCTGCCAGGACCGGCATCGTGGGGTTCCTGCAGCTGCTCCTGGTGTGCCGTGGGGAAGATTGGAACGGTCGTGTTCTGAAAAAAGAGGTATGGGGCTGGGCAGGCCACTAGCCAGCGCTGCAGCAGGACAGCGGGTACTGGTCATGCTGGTGGCCACGTCTCCTGGACAGCCCCATTCTCCCAGTTTGGTGTTTTGTCTCCTAAGGGCTGAAATTTCACTTTGTGCTTTTGACTCTTTTCATCTTGGCGTGCAGTAGCCGGACCTAAAACCTGACCCAGAGCAAAGGGGGGCCAGTCACCGCTGGCTCCTGCGTGTTCTTTCCCCCAGGTACCACGGGCAGGCTGTCACTGTCACGTCCTCCTCGGCACTGAGCCAGGAATTATGCTCCCCTGGGGGAATCTGTAAATTTGCCCTCGGGTTTCTTGGTGTTCTCCTGCACAAACCTGCCCATTGATTTCAATTCCAGCCAGGCCCTTCCCTGAATTAGCAGGGCCGTCACGGCCGCATGGGGAGACGGAGGGCTCCGACTGTAATTTCAGCCTGAACCTGGTGCTTTGCCTGTTGCTGCTCGCAGGGGGGAAGTCCAGGTGTCTGGATGCTTTCCCAGCCGACTTCCCAGCTGGGCCCGTCGGTGGGTGCTGGATTCCTGCCTGCCGCGAATCCATTAGCTGTGCTGGAAACGTGCCCTTCCCGCTGCCAGCTCTGCCTCCCAGCAGGCGAACTGCAGTCTGGTGAGGATGCAGGGACCAGTTACCGGCCTCTGTGGCACCTCCAGTCCATGCAGGAGTTGCTCCTGGGAGGCTGAGGGTGTCATAGGGTGGTGGGGGAAGTGTTTGCTTCTCCTGGGAGATCTTCAGGGATGCAGAAGGGGAAGATAGGAAGTGATGCTGCCAGGTGAGTCGTGGTGTCTGTGTCCCTCCAGCCGGCAACTGGGCTCGGCACAGGGAGCCCTGGCTGGGTGCCTCCCTGGGGGCACTGCGCGATCGTGTCTGGGGGCTTGCAGCCCCCGTTGCTGTCTGATTTTGCTGGCAAAATCCACAGTCAGAGTCAGGGCTGGGGCTGCCATGTACATGAGCATTTCCAGGGGCTCTGGGTTGGCATGTGGCCCTTCAGAGACCCCACCAGCTGTACCCCTCTCGCTCAGCAGGGGTAGGAGATGCTGATTATTTTCCGTAGCTCTGTCACTTCTTGCGAGATCCCCTCCATGGCTTTGCTACTTGTGTCATCGCCAAGTTTTTGGTTTGTCTTCTCTGCCAGACTCTTCTCTCCCCTCTGCTCCATCTCACAGCCTGTGTGATCCTCTTCACCGTCCTTTTATAAACATTAAAACTGGTGATGCTGGCTCCAACCAGCGACTCCTGTGCCTTGTGAAGCTGCAGCATCACCGCTCTCTGTCCTTGCAGATCTATGTGAAGCAGCAGGACCGCGTTGGTGGCCTTGCTCAGGATCTGCAAGTGGCCAAGATGAGCTTGGTTGACCTGGCAGGCTCGGAGCGAGCCTCAGCCACCAACGCCAAGGGCGAGCGGCTCCGGGAGGGTGCCAACATCAACCGCTCACTGCTGGCCCTCATCAACGTCATCAATGCGCTGGCTGATGCCAAGGTAACGCTGTCAGCACAACCCTGCCGGGCTCTGGATCTCCGGGGAGGGTGTATGTGAGGGTTGACCTCAAGTGATGGTCTGGCCAGTGCGGTGAGGACGGCAGCCTCCAAGAGGTGCTGTGGGATGAGCGTGGCTGTCCCCTTGGGACACCGGATTTGGAGCTGAGCACCCAAAGGCCAAAAACTGAGCGGACCCTTGATTTCTTGGTGCAGAGCAAGAAAACCCACATCCCGTACCGGGACAGCAAGCTCACGCGCTTGCTGAAGGACTCCATTGGCGGCAACTGCCGCACCATTATGATCGCTGCGGTGAGTCCCTGCACGCTGGCCTACGAGGACACCTACAACACCCTCAAATACGCCAGCCGGGCCAAGGAGATCAAGCTGTTGGTGAGGACCTGGCGTTGCGGTGATCTGCCCCGTGTCCGGGAGCCACTGGGGATGGGTGGGAAGCAGCCTGGTGCGTGGTGGGGTACGTTAGTGGGTGCTTCCCTTCCCCAGCTTGAGTTTTCCAGCTCTGGGGGTGCTATTCCAGGCAGAAAGCGGTTGTTGAAGCTGCAGATGCTGTGTGCCTGGTTTTCTTGTAAAGCTTCTCGACCCACAGCCCAGAAAGGCTTGGGACTGTGGGTCCCCGAGCACAGATCGTGTCCCCTGGAGCCTGGAGGACATCTCCAGTGGGAGGAGAGGGGCCCATGCCACCCCAGTGCTGCTTTAACCTCTCCCTTGTCCCTGTCTCTGCAGCTGAAGAGCAACGTGCTCAGCTTTGACTGCCACAGCAGCAAATATGCCGCGATGTGCAAGCAGCTGCAAGCAGAGGTGAGACGCTGGCAGGGAGGACAGGACTCTGTCTTTAGCTGTGGTTTGCTTGGGACACAGACCTCCGAGCTCCTGGGGGTGGCGAAACCATCTAAGCTGCAGCTGATCCCTCCCTGCAGGTGGCAGATCTGCGGGCGAAGCTCCGTGCCTACGAGGACGCTGCCCGGCCAGCAGAGAGCCAGGCACCGGCAGCTGTCCTCACCTCCAGCCCGGTGGAGCTGCCCAGGTGAGTCTGTTGGGGACAGAGCTCAGTGTGACCTCCTGGTGTCCCCCATGTCAAGGAGCCTGCAGGGTTTTAGTGCCACTTGGAGCTTAGGTGTCCATCAGAAAGTGGATGAGCTTCTATGCTGGTGTGTTCCATCATCTTGACCCCAGGGTGGGTTTAGTTACAACCTGAGGGACTACAGTGTGCAAGCCCCCAGGGAACCTGGGTTCCAAAGGCCAAATCTTCTGTTTGATCCATCCCAAAACTTCTTATGCAAAATGAGGATCTTCTCTGGCTCAGTGGCTTCTTCTCTGGCTTCTGTAGGTTGGAGGAAGCTGTCCCGAAGCCATGCTTGGCTCTGGATGAGCAGATGGAGTGTGATGGAGAGCAGCAGAAGCTGGAAGCTGGATGGCCTGTTCGGATGCAGCTGGAGTCGTTGAAGGAGGTGAGAGAAGGGATGGGCAGTGCTGGAGGGCTTGGCATGAGGAGGAGGCGCCTCAGACACCCCACTGGGGTATACTGGGCATGCTGGGAGGGGACAGGAGCTCAGCCTGGGGTCCTGGCTCAGCGTGTGCTAGAGAAACACCTTATCAGCTGATGGGGAGTTTGGGGACCAAACTCAGCTCAAACAAGGGCTAATCCTGGGCTTTTGGGTGATTGTTCCAGGCTCCAGAGGAAATCCCTCCCAGCAGCCCCAAAGCAACCCAGCAGACAGATGTCCAGCTGGAACCGAAGACACCAAGCTGCCTTCTACAAGGGTTGCCCGGCAGCCAGACAGAGAAGTGAGTGCTCTCCTGCCATCCCCATGTGCCACTTCCTCTTGTTTGCCTGTGGAGGATGAGTTGTCCACCCTCCTGTGTTGTGTGCACCCATCCAAGGGATGGTCTAGATGGAGGTAGGACCAGGTCTTGGTCTGCAGATGACTGCGTGCCCTGTAAAATAAGGGATTTGGCTCTTGGGGATGTAATCCCATGGGGTGATCTCTCCTGGAAATGCCAGCGCTGGAGGTTTCCAGGCACAGCAACTGTGTGAGCCTTAAGTGCACGTTGTTAGTCCTGAAATTATCTCCACAAAGTCTTTCCTCCTGCCTCAGCTCCCCGAGGTCCTGCCCTGGCAGGGCTCCCGTGGCACCATCTGCTGATGTCTCTGCCCCGAGCATCTTGGCAAAATGAACCTCTTTAGAAAGGTCTCTGGAGGGAGACCGGCCTTGATGTGTGCCTGGATCTCGCTCTGCCTCCGGCCGAGCTAACGAGCGTCTGAGACCCGCCAAAAGGTCTGTGGAAGCCGTTTGGTCCCTTGTAACCCACAGGTGAACACAAAACTCACAGCTCAGGCTCTCCAGTGAGAGGTTTACAGCTTGAGTATCTCACGGCTTCAAAGTTTGCCTTTCTTCCCTCCAAAACTCTGCGAATAGGCTCTGCCCCACCCAAGGAGGTGTCCCAGATGGTGCTGAGCCTCTGGTACTGGTGACACTGGCTCAAGCTCACCTTCTAACTGGTTCTTGGCTCTGTCTCTCCATCCCAGGCTTGTGGCCGCTATCCTGAGCGTTGCCCGAAAGCAATATTCCCTCCTGAAGGCTGCCAACCTCCTAACTCCTGACATGGTCTCAGAATTTGAGGAACTGGAGCGCCTGGTCCATCAGAAGACTGGTGGAAGCCTGGAACGAGCCCCGTCTCCCAGTAGACCCTCAGAGGTCCATGGGGCCACCCCAGCCCAGAACCCGCAGCAGGACTGTGACGGTGAGGCTTTGGGGTTGGGACAGTGGGGGCTGTCCCCTCCCCTTTGTCTCGGGGCGCACTGGAGGAGCTGGGGGGGGTGGAAGCAGCTCCCAGCGCAGGGCAGAGAGATGAGTTTCTCCTGACGTGGTGCCCGGCGGGTTGTGCCGAGGCTTCGCAGAGCGATTGGGGCCAGCCAGCATCGCCGGCAGCCCCGGGCACGGCAGGAGCCGCTGCGCAGCCCTTGTCCCCGGGGAACTCAGCGTGTTTGTGCAAGTCAGCTTAAACGTGAGCGATATTTCTGCTCCAGGAGACCAAAGCAGCAGTTCTGATCCTATTTTTATTTATTTAATTATTTTTTTACATCTTATTTATTCCTCTGTGGAACATTTGCCCAAGTCAGCCCGGCTGTAGCACCTGACTAGCGCCGAGCTCTTCCTCCTCATCCTCAGGGCCAATGCAACAACCCCAGAGCGAAGCTGTGGGCTCTGCAGAGACTGTTTTCCAGGGACAGACCGGGCCCGGCCACGGGGCGCTGGCTTTGGGACCGGTCCGGTGCCTTTAGAGCTGGCAAGACACAGGGTGATTTGTGCTGGCTCTTCTCCTCTGGATTTAACGGGGTTTGATGGAAACACCCGCTGGCAAACGGCTGCTGTAGGGTTCACTGGGCAGATGAGCTGTGACGAGGGGCAGAGGGGGACGCCCCTGGGGCTTGGGGGTGCCTGGGGATGGCAGACAGAGGGAGGTGACTCTGTTTCTTCTCCGCTCCTTCAGCAGCTGCGTCTGTCACCATGAGCACTGCCCTGCAATGCTCGCAGCAGCTCACTCCGCTCTCCAGCTCCACTCCGGCAGCTCCCAGCCCAGCTAGGAAGAGGAGGAGGTCTGAGATGAGGAACGCTTCCCAGTCGGCAACTCCCCGCAGCCTCAAAACGCAGAGCAAACGCCCGCGGAGAGATGGGAGAGAAGCGGAGACTCCCCAGGAGCCGCAGAGCCCAGGCAGCCCCTGTCTCAAAGCAGTGGCCCAGGCAGCCCTTGTCTCCCCGCTGCCGTCGTCTTGCACCTCCAAAATCTGCCCGCTGACGGTCACCAAAGGCCGTTTGCCCCTGGCCATGTCGGCTGCCCAGAACGGCTGCTCCCTTCCTGACACAGGAAGGAGCAACCTGAACGTGACTTTCGAGATCTGCACTGATGGTGGCTCCCCTGGTCCGGCCAAACCCGTTCCCTTCAGCCTGGCTGAATTCCCAGTCTGGGACAACATCCAGAGCCTCCTCAACAAGCCTGATGGCCCCATCGTGCCCAAGTAAGTGCTGCCCTGGATGGGGTACCCACATTTTGGGGGATCCCCCCCACTTCCATGATGGGGAAATCCTTTGTGGGTCGCTGCAGCCCAGAGGAGAGGGGAGACTGGGCCTGCAGCCGGGCGGCCCGCGGGCCGAGCTGGGGTGGGAATCACTTGCAAAGATATAAAAAAAACATTCCAAGAAAAATCTATTTCTCCCTTTGGACACGGAGGAGCATCCTCCAGACGGCCCCTGGGGCCCGAGCACTGGTGGGGAGGCAGGTGGGGCATCACCTCCCCCCCCCAGAGGGGCTGGGGTGAGGGTGCGGGGGGGTGTTGTTGAGGTTTTTTGTTATTGCTGGTGATTCAAAGAGGCTTTTATGGAGCTGTGTGAATGTGTGTGACCATCCAAAACCAGTTACCGAAACTGGTAACGCAGGGCACCCTTAGGTCTCCCTGTCTCCTCCTGTAGCTCTAGGAAATGGTCCCTATAGGGGGGAACTGGGGAAACTGAGGCACAGGGTAACGGCCTGGCCGTAGGGACCAGCAATACCTGGGCACTGCCACCTCCTGCACGGATCTTCTGAGGGTTTGTCCCTGTTGGAGTCGTTTTCCCCAACAAAACCAGGCAGGTTCCTGGGGCTTGGTTCCCTGCAGGTGCATGGCTTTGGCCCCATTGCCTCCCAGCACCGTCAGAGTGGGATGGTTGGGCTCTGGCCCTGGCACTAACCCTCTTTACCCGCAGAGCCTGTGTCTCTGTGTTTCCCACGAAGAGTTCCTCCATCCCAAAGTCCTCCTTGGTCTCCAAAGCATCTGCGCAGAAGCGGAAGCGAGCGGTGAGGTGAGACAGCAGCGCGGCCGGGCAGCTCCTGCCTCTGCCTCCTCCGGGGCTGGAGCCACCAGCCATCACCTGTGACGTCTGGGGACGATGGGGGGGCCTCTGCCCTGAGCCTCAAGAGTTTAAAATGACCTTTTCCTCTTTCTCAGAACCACTTCCCGCTCCCTGGGAGAGCTCCAGAGCCGCATCCCCCACGGCCCCAGCAGCAGCAAGAGACGTGCGCCGCCTTCCTGCATCCCAGGTGAGCACCTGCAGCCACCCAGTGCCATGCCAGCCCCATTCCAGTTCAAGCTGGGGGGAAATACCTGGAACTGAGCATTTGGTGCTGGGGGAAGGTGCTGTTTGGGGTTTGCAGCTTCCTGGCTGCAGCCACTGGCTCGGGGAAGAGTGGTGGGTGCTTGGAAGGGCGGTAGGAAGGAAGGAGGGAGGTGGCAGCGCCTGGATCTCTGTCAGGAGGGGACCTGGGTTTGCTGCTTTTACCCAGGAGCTGCCTCAACTGCTTCTCTCCCTCTTCTTTTTTTTTTCCAGCCTCAGAACATCCTTTGGGCACTCTCACCCGGAAAGGCAGCCAGATGACCACCAGATCGCTTGCGGCCCTTCACAGGGCCCCCCCTGCTCCCACCCGCCAGCCAAGGAAGCTCTTATGCTGATGGCTCCACCATCCTCCATCCCTCCCCGTGTTCAGACCCAGTTGCTAAACTTCTCCTTTCCTTCCCTCTGTTTTTTTCCCCATCCTTCCTGCAGCCCCATAACGCTTCTGCCCCTAAAGTCACCCCCAGTTGCCTCCTCTCCTGGTTATATCCCCCGTTGCTTGTTATCCCCCCTTCTTGCCGCAGCCCCGTGTGTTTTTGCAGCAGATGGATTATTGCTGTTCCCTCTCAGCCCCTCTCTCATCCGCGCCGGGGTGTCGAGTGCTAACAGATGGGTGATGCTAAGAAATAACACACGCTTTTAATAAATCTTTTCGTTTCAAACCAAAGGGGCGAGGGGAGACGTGCGGCTGGTTCTTCTCGCCTCCTCCTCGCCCGGGGAGCTGGGGAGCGGCTCCCGGCTGAGCGGGCCTGGAAAAGGCTCTTACTCCTTGGGGGTGGGCTCCATGGGGGCTTCCCCTCTTCACCTCGCACCTCCCCGCGGCATGGGGCCCATGGGTGCCTTCTGCCCAGGGTGTTGTGTCCCAGGGGGCAGGCAAGGAGTGGTGGGGGCTGCCCCCCGGCTCCTGCTGCTTTGCTTAGAGATGGGGCAGAGCCTTTCTGTGCGGTGGCCCCCTGATAAAAACATGTCCTTGTCCCCCCACCTCCTTGTCCCCCCTCCAGCTGCCCATCCTGGGGCGGAGAGCTCCAAGCATCCCTACCTGGAACCTAACGCCCCTGCCACCCCCTTCCTGCCACCCCAAGGCACATCTGGGCACATCTGGCTGCCTGCACCAGCTCCTGGCTGCCACCCTCGGAGGTGACAAAGCGTGGCAGGAGCAGGATGGGGAGGGCAGACCCGGCTCCGGGCGCGCTGTTGTCCCACGGGGAGCGGGGTCACCAGCTCCTCCTGCCCTACTTTCCTGCCTGGCAGCAGCAGATCTCGCCTTTGTCTTCTCAGAGGCTTGGAAGCTTCTAATTAAAACTTCCAGCTCCCTCCCTGTTCGTTTGTCTCATTAAGAGGGGGCCAGGGAGAAGGAGGAGGGGGGAGGGAGCCCGGCTCCGTGTCCCCGCAGCCGCCGGGAGTGACAGTTTTCCCGGCTTTGATCCCGGCTGCGTAGGAGCGGGAGGAAAATCGCTCTCTGGGGAGCAGCGGGGGCTGGCGCAGGACCCCAAAGCCCCCGCGCCCCCGCTCTGTCCCCAAACCCCCCGCCCTGCCAGGGCTGCGCACCCCAGGGGACGTCAGAAAGTCTGTGGGGACAGAGGTCCCCTGTCACCGTGGGCTGTCACACAGCACGTGTCCCCGGGGATGTCACTCTTCTGGCGGGCTGGGGACGCCGAGTGTCACGTGTGGGGTAGGGACGTGCCCCAAACCTGGTGTTTCTGTGGGCAAAGCCCTTGCCCCTCACTGGTGACACTGGCCCAGGACAGCCGAGGGGACACGGGGCTGCCCAGTATGGGGACAAGGCTGATTGGGGACAAGGAGCTTCTGAGGATTAAAGGGGATGTGGCAGCAAGTTGTCCCTACACGCTGTCCAAATGCCACCAGTATCACCTCCCAGTGGCTCTGGGTGCCCACAGATTGCATCTGAGGGGGCACAGTTGTTTCCACAACCCTTCCTGACTGGCCATTGTTGGTGGCCCAGCAATGGTGGCCATGTCCAGCGGGGCCTGGCCAGTGTCCCCGTCAGGGAGCCTTTCCCGGCCATCGGCTGCCATCTAGCTGCCAGCCGGCGAGGCCTGTCCCCATCCCTGTCCCCATCCCTGTCCCCGCCAGCACCCCAGAGACCCCTCTGTCCCCCAGCTTTGTCCCCACCGCCCCTTGGAGCACCCACCCTGTGCTGCTCCCTGGGTGCTGCCACACATCCCTTATGTCCCCAAAACACCCCCATTGCCCTCCTGGGCTGTCCCCGAGCATGGTTTGTGGCCAAGACACTGGGGCTGGGAGGGGACAGTGGTGGCCTGGTGCCCATCACCGCTGCCGCCCTGGATCCGTCCCCCCGTGTTTCCCGGCAGCGCGGTGGCCCTGGCACAAAGGCACCCCATGGCTCTGCCGGGCAGTGCCGGCTCCAGCACCGCACAAAGCCCCTTTCACCAGCCCTGGCACCCGGCCCCCGCCGTGGGCCAACGGGGGGCAAAGACCAGCCGGTCCCAGCCCTCATCCCCCCCCGCCATGGGCCAACGGGGGGCAAAGACCCCCCAAACTCATTGCATGTGTCATGGGTGACACAGCCACGCACAGGCAGGATCGAGCCCCCCCAGTGCTGGGAAGGGGACCCGGAGTCCTGACTGGGCTCCAGCGGCCAGCGCTGTCACGGACCCGCCGGGGTGGAAAGGACTTCGGAGGCTTCAGCCACTTAATTAGCAGCCTGCCTTAATTAGCAGCCTGCCAGGCTGCCTGCGACGTGCCTCGGCCCCGCTGGGGTGACTGGGCTTTGGTGGCTGGTGCTGAGCTGCGGGGGCTAGTCCTGGGGGATGTGTCACGGGTGGGTGTGCACACGTGTGTGTGCGTGTATGTGCACACGTGTGTGTAGCTGGATGGCCACAGGTGTGCATATGGTGGTGCACGCGGTGGGTGCGCGGCAGGGCGGGTGCGTGTGTGCGGGTCTCTGGGTGTGTGTGCGCACACGTGTTCAGGGAGGGAAAGCAGCACGCGTGTACATATCTGTGCACACTACTTGTGTGCACACATGTAGGTAAGCGTGTGTGTGTTGCACGTGGCGTGTGTGTGCACAAGGGCATGGAGGGATGACTGTGCAAGTGCGTGTGTGTTTGGACACGAATACGCACACATGTGTCTCTAGGTGCACGTGTGCATGCGTGTGCATGTGGGTGTGCACGTGTGTTTGTGTGGAAGCCTCCTTATGGCTGTGTGCACAGGCTGGAGGGATGTGTGTGCACACAGATGCACGCCTTTGCACGTGTGTGTGTAGAGGGGAGTGTGTGTGTGCATGTCAGGGTGTGTGCACAGGCATGCAGGGGTGTGTGTGCACATGCGTGTGCACGCCATCGCACCATGAATGTGCACGGCATCGCACCCAGCACCCCCCCGGTGAGCCGTGGCCCCGCACCCAGCCCCTCGGTGCTCACCCCGGGCTACCCTCTGGGTGCTGGTGGCCACCACTCTGCCTCCCACCCTGTCGTGTCCCCTGGCCCTCCCTGGCCACGGCAGAGCCGGCTGGGGCCAGCGGTGGGCAGGGGGCCATGCCGGGGGCCAGGCTGGGTGCCAGGGCGCATCCGTGCCCGCCGGGCGCCACAAAGGCTGGCTTTTGTGCTGGCCCTCTGGCTCCCTGGCCAGTGGCCAGTGCTGGGGGGCCCCTGGCTCCATAAAACCCCCTGGTCCAGGCACACTGCGCCCACCCCTTCGGCATGGAGAGCCAGCGGCTGTCCTCCTACGGCCGCCGCTTCGGCCCCACCACCCCCGTGTACCGGGTGCTCCCCGCCAGCCCCCCAGCCCGGCTCCGGGCCCCCCGTGCCCGCAGCACCCAGCCGGGACCCCGTGTGGGTGCCCGCCTGGGGTCAGGCAAGATGGACTTCTCGCTGGCGGCGGCGCTCAACTCAGAGTTCAGGGAGACACGCACCAACGAGAAGGTGGAGATGATGGAGCTCAACGACCGCTTCGCCAGCTACATCGAGAAGGTCCGGCTCCTGGAGCAGCAGAACAAGGTGCTGGTGGTGGAGCTGAACCGGGCACGGGACCAGGAGCCCTCCCGTCTGGCCGACGTCTACCAGGAGGAGCTGCGTGACCTGCGGCACCATGTGGAGCAGTTGGCCACCGCCAAGGCCCGTCTGGAGATCGAGAGAGACAACCTTGCTGAGGACCTCGGCAGCCTCCAGCAAAAGTAAGGTGCTACTACCATGCTTAGGGTAGTCCTGGGGATGAAGGTGACCATCAGAACTAGGAAGGTGGTGGAGATCAGGGTGGGGACCAACGTGACCACCAGAACCAGGATGATGGTGGAGACCAGGATGGTGGTGGAGACCAGGATGGTGATGGACCTGGCTGCCTACTGGGCCCAGAGATCAAAGTGGCCACCAGGACAGGATTGAGAGTGACCACTGGAGTGGGTGTCAGGGTGAATACTAGGACGAGGGTGACCACCAGGAGGAGGGTGACCACTGGAATGGGGACCAGGGTGGCCACCAAGACCAGAGTGGCAGCACGATGGTGATCAGGGTTTTCCTGGGGACCTGTGTGGTCATGGGGACTTTGGTGGTGGCAAGGACCAGGGTGACTCCTGAGGCCGGAATGAGGACTGGCGTGTCCCCAGGGATCAAGGTGGCCACTGAGACAATGAGCTAGAGTGGTCTCTAGGATCAGGGTAGCCCTGGGGAGCAGGCACTGGTGGGGACCGAGGTGGTGACAGGGACAAGGTGGTGACAGGGAGCAGGGTGACCCCAGGAACAGTGTGGGCGGTGGCGGGGGTGCGGGATGGGCACGTGCACTGACACGGGGTGCTGGTGGTAACGGGCTGCGTCAGCCGGGGGGAGCCTGGCTGAGGGGCTGAGGGCAACGAGTGACGATGCTAACGAGTAACGGTGTTAACGAGTAACGGTGTCTCTGCTCCGGCCAAGGCTGCAGGAGGAGGTGACCCTGCGGCTGGAGGCCGAGAGCAACCTGGCTGCCTACAGGCAGGTGAGGGCAGGGGACGGGTCCTGCACCCCCACCCTGCCCCCTGGGGGCTCAGCCCCCTGAGCAGCCTCCTGTAGGGATGGGGCTGGGATGGACAGGGATGGGGCAGGGATTGAGCGGGGATGGGACGGGGATGGGGCAGGGATGGGGTGAGGATGGGGCAGGGATGGGGCAGGGATGGGGTGAGGATGGGGCAGGGATNNNNGCAGGGATGGGGTGGGAATGGGGCAGGGTTGGGGCAGGGATGGAGTGGGGATGGGGCAGGGATGTGGTGGGAATAGAGTGGAGATGGGACTGGGATGGAGTGGGGCTGGGATGGGCAGGGCCAGGCAGGAGCAGGCAGCTCAGGAGGGAGCAGACCCTGGGGATGGTCCCTCCTGTCCCCCCTGTGGTGTCAGGATGTGGACACGGCCACCTTGGCTCGACTGGACCTGGAGCGGCGGGGGGGGGGCCTGCCGGGTGGG
>VXAK01026233.1:42427-56923 GCA_013399435.1 Arenaria interpres
GGTTGGTCCCAGGGCTTGTGGGGGGGTGGGCTGACCCCCACTGTCCCCCCAGGAGCTGCGGGAGCTGCAGGAGCAGCTGGCCCGGCAGCAGGTGCACGTGGAGGTGGACGCGAGCAAGCCCGACCTGACGGCCGCCCTGCGCGACATCCGCAGCCAGTACGAGGCCATGGCCGCCAGCAACGTCCAGGAGACCGAGGAGTGGTACAAGTCCAAGGTGCGGTGGAAGATGGTCACCCAATGGATGGGTGGCCTCCTGGGGTGTCACCTTCTCAGGGATGGGTTTGACCACCCCAGGGTTGGGTGGTTCTTCCTCGTGGTGGTGCATGGGGTTCGGTATCCCCACTGTCCCTGCTCCTATCCCATGTCCTGGTTTGGTGCCCAAGGGAGCAGGGATGTGTCCCCCATGGCGAGTCCCATAGGTGTGGTCCTGAAGGAGTTGTGTTCACAGTGACATGGCCCACATGCACTGTCCCACGGGAGCAGGGACATGTCCCCTGTGACACCCCACAGCACCATCTCTCCCACCCACAGAGCAAGGACACGTCCCCAGCAGCACTTGCCATCAGAGAAGTGTCCCATGTCCACTGTCCCACCACCCCAAGAGAGCAGGGACATGTCTCCATGACACGTGCCATCAGCCACATGCCCCATGTGCACTGTCCCTTCCACCCAGAGAGCCAGGACATGTCCCTGCAGCACGTGCCATTTGGCCACATCCTGTGTGTGCTGTCCCTTCCATGGGAGCTGGATGTGTCCCCAGGACACGTGCTGCTGGGGCCATGTCCCTCCCACGGGAGCTGGGATGTGGCCCCAGGGCATGTGCCTCTGGGGATGTCCCATGTGTCCCTTCCTGCTGTGGGAACAGGGACATGTCCCCAGTGCCACGTCACGTGCACATCCCATGTACATGGTCCCCTCCGGCCACAGGAGCAGGGACATGTCCCCAGGGACACACAGCACGTCCCATGTGCACTGTCCCACCACCCTGCAGTAGCAGGGACGTTTCTCCAAATGCCACATGCTACTGGGGCCATGTCCCTGCCACGGAGCAGAGCTGGGTCATGTCCCCACGCCATGTGCCACCGGGACACATCCCTGCCGCATGGTCCCATCGCATGCCATGTGTGTGTCCCCCGGCAGTTCGCTGACCTGACGGACGCGGCCGCCCGGCACACGGAGGCTCTGCGTGCGGCCAAGCAGGAGGCCAACGAGTACCGGCGCCAGCTCCAGGCCCTCACCTGCGACCTGGAGGCTCTGCGGGGTTCGGTAGGTGACAGCCATGGGGTGCAAGGGGAGGGACACGGCCTTGGGGAGCTGTGACCACCACGGGGGTTCCTTGGCATGATGTTGGGGACCACCACCCGATGTTGGAGGAATGGCAGTCCCCAAGGATGGGAGCTGGATGGGCACTGTGAAGAGCCCCTAGCTCCTGGGAGAAGGTGGCTGTGGAGGGTGTCACCTCTCCTGGTGGCCCCCCCAGAATGAGTCTCTGGAGAGGCAGCTGCGGGAGCTGGAGGAACGCTACGCCCTGGAGACGGCCGGCTACCAGGACACGGTGATGCGGCTGGAGGAGGACATCCGCAGCCTCAAGGAGGAGATGGCCCGGCACCTACAGGAGTACCAGGACCTGCTCAACGTCAAGCTGGCCCTTGACATCGAGATCGCCACGTACCGCAAGCTGCTGGAGGGCGAGGAGAGCAGGTGATGGCAGAGTGTGGGGCTCCATCCTGCCCCTCTCCCCCTCCCTGGCCGTGTCCCAAACCATACCCAAGTCCTCATGGTCCCTCTGGGGTGTCCAATCTGCTTGGGGACTATCCCCCAGCCCTCCTGTCCCAGCCCTGGGAAAGGCTGAGCTGGTGTGCGCGGGGTGGCAGGATCTCGATGCTCTTCCCAACACCCCTGTTGCTCCTGCAGGATCACCATCCCCATGCAAAGCTTCTCCAACCTGCAGATCCGAGGTGAGGCCATGGCCACAGCCACGTGTGGGGCAAAAGCAGGAGTGGCTTCTGGGGGCTCTGTGGGAGGAGGCACCATCTTGGTTATCCCTGCCCCATCCAGAGGGACCAGGACGTTTTCCACCAAATCTCAAGGAACCAGGATTCCTGGGTTCTCCCAAGACACACAGTAGCACAAGAAGTGTGCCCACATCCGCAACGCCACTGATGTCCCCAAGCCCAACTGTGTTCCCCAGTGGCAACTGTGTCCCCAGTGGCAACTGTGTCCCCAGGGCCAACCCTGCCCCCAGGGATATGCCCAGTCACATCCGAAAGTCACCCATGTCCCCATGGCCAACCATATCTCCAAGGCCAAACATGTCCCCAGCGCCAACTGTGTCCCCAGGGCTAATCACATCCCAAAGCCAGGCACATCCTCAGTGCCAACCACATCCCCAAGGCCAACAATGTCCCTGAGGCCAACAGTGTCCCTGAGGCTGGTGATGTCCCCAGAATCACTATCTCCCATGGATCAGGGTTTTCCAGCCCAGCCTGTTCCCTTTGGGACCCTTCCTTTGAGCATGGCTGAAAGGGCTATGCCCTGGCCATCTGGTCACCTCCATGTCCTGCCCATGTCCCCTAGAGACCAGCCTGGACACTAAATCCGTGTCAGAAGCCCACGTGAAGAGGAGCATCGTGGTCAAAACTGTGGAGACAAGAGACGGAGAGGTGGGAAGTCCTCATTTGTGTCACCCACGCTGCCTCCCCTCCACCCCACCTCCCCATGGGCTGTCCCCAAGGGGGTCAGTCATCATGCACGTGGGGACCACCATCCCTCAGCCCCCTGGAGGATCCTGGTTAGGGATCAGTGATCCCAGTGCCCTGCCAGCATGGAATAAGCTGGCTCTGGACCATGGTGGAGCTGAGCCTGGTGGCTCATAGAGAAAACTGTCCCTGTCCCCAGGCTCGTTCAGAGCCCAGGCAGACTCAGCCGGGGAGGAGACCGCGAGCCTGGGGTGATGGTCTCTCTCTGTGTGCCTCCAGGTGATCAAGGAGTCCAAGCAGGAGCACAAGGAGGTGATGTAGGGCAGAGGAGCCGCAGCAGCCACACGCTTGTAGCCATAGCTCCGTAGGTCTCATCCGACGCTGCGAGGGAGCCCCGCGGCTGGGCAGGGGTCACGGGAGGAGCCAGTGATGCATCGTTGGGGGGCATTGCCCTCTCGCCCACCCCTCACCTCTCCCATATCACCCCCTGCCCCAGGGATCCCCCCGACACCCTGTTCAGGGCCAGCTGCCAGCGAAACACCCGTCCGACCGGGCACTGTCCCAGGGAGAGGGTCCATCCTGTTTCGATCTCCACGCACTGGTTGGACAAGACGATGGTGCCAAGAGCATCTCTCCCTGCATCCCACCTTGCTGCCCACTCCCCAGTCCAGCAGGCCACCCCCAATCTCCCCAGTGCACCCAGGCCCTGAGCATCTTTGGGGGGGTTGCAGGGTGCAAGGTACCGGCTGCTGAGAGACATTTCCCTGTCACCAAGTGTTGGGTGGGCTTAACCAAGAGGCCCATCAGGAGGAAGAGGAGGATGGAGAGGCAGAGTGCTGTCAGGATGGTATCAAAGGGTGATGAAATGGGTGTAATGAGGGGTTCCTGGGGACACTGAGGTGTCCAGGGTGGTTTGTGGGCCTGGAGCAGTGGTGGGCACAGCAGGCTGGGTGGCCTCATGGCCTTCCATGGGCTACAGGGCTGTCATGACCCCCAATGGGCGTCTGCCAGCAAGGTATTGTCATTGCTGTGGTGGAAAAAAACAGCTCCAAGGTGCTTGTGGTGAGGGGTGACCCATGGCCGTGTGCCTGGCCCCTCGCCCAGGGGGGTCCCACGCAGGTGAAAATGGAGAGGAGGGGAGTGAAGAGGAGGAGGAGGGTGCCAGGGCACCCATGGGTGCTCTGGGAGCAGGAGGTGCCTTCCATGACCCAGGAGTGACGTGGGAGGATAGACTGAGCCATCCTCATCCCGTCTGTCCCACCCGGGGTCACACTAGCAGCTGGGACAGCAGCCGGGACTGCCCCTGTCGCAATCCTAGCACGCGGAGCCCAAGTCCACCCCCACCATGGGCATTCAAGATGGGGTCAGAAGAAATCCCTTGTCCCTGGGCTCCACGTGACCCTATCCCCCCGTCCATCCCCTGCCCAGACCTGGCTACTGGTCACCCAGGGCCATCGCCCAGCCCAGTGCCCACCCGCAGCCCCCGTCCCCACCTTTGATTTAGCTACTGACCACGAATGAAACCTGCCCTGATGCCACCTAACGCAGCAGCAACCACCCAGCAGCGCTTCTCCTGCCCCGTAAGCCCTTCTGGATGGGCACACGGGATGCCACTGTGTTGCCGTCCCCCTTGTCCCCTCTGTCCCCCTCGTCCCCTGGCTGAGGTGCTGAGCACGCTTTGCATCTAACGACTCCACAAGGGCCATTCCCAGGGGCGGGAGACCTGGGTGGTGCCCAGGTGTGGCACGTGGGGTGGGACGGTGGGTGGCCCAGGGGGGCTCAGTCCCCTGTGAGCAGACTCCGGCTGGAGCTTTGCAGCCCACGTTGCTACTGAACTAACGCACTAACGCCCGCGGCAGCTGGAGATGACAAATAAAGCTAACGCAAGTGCTGTGCTTCCACAGTTGTGCCCTCAACCCGCCCGTGCTGTGGGTTATTTGGGATTAGCCGGGGCGGTGAGGCCCTTTGGGAGCCCAAACTGAGCTTGAACTGGCCATGGGATGCACGCCCAGTGCTGCACCCCAAGGCATGGCCAACATGGGTCAACACCCCAAAGGGACTGTGACGTGGGGGAGGTGGGTGCAGGAACGACCCCTCCAGAGCCGGAGGACGGCAGTGGGGTGGGAGACATCCCCTTCCTGGGAGGGGAAGCAGGGATCTGCTCGGGATTCTCCATCCTCAAACCAGCTCCTTTCTCGTACAAACCCAGGCTGTGGTTCCTGGGAAGCTCCTGGGATGGGCTGCAGCTTTTGGGACTGATCACAGAATCACAGAATGACGTGGGGTTGGAAGGGACCTCTGGAGACCATCCAGTCCAAACCCCTGCCAGAGCAGGTCCACCCAGAGCAGGTCCCACAGGAACGTGTCCAGGTGGGGTTTGAACATCTCCAGAGAAGGAGACTCCACCACCTCTCTGGGCAGCCTGTCCCAGGGCTCTGATGGAGGATTTGAGATCCTACACACCATCCACATGGTTCAAGAGACTGAGCATTGCTGGGAGGCTCAAGGCTGCCCTCCTGGAGAGCGGGATTTCTCCTGGGAAAGCTGAAATCCCCAAGCCACATCCTTGAAAGAAGGCATGGAGATGAGCCCCGTGGAGAAGTCCTGCTCCATGCCCAGGAGCAAGCAAGGGGTCACCTAAACCCTGTAGAGATGCCGTCCTCTTTGGAGGAGCTGCATAATAACTTTGTCAGGCATAAATATAGACTCGCAAGTCTTTCCTGAGTCAGGTGAGTTAAAAAAACCAAACAAAACCCAGAGAAATTTCTGAAGAAAATCACCAGATTAATTTGAAAAATATTTCTTTTTTCCTTCAAAAATGAAAAAAAAAAAATTTAAGCCAAAATTTTCATAAAATGGGTTTGCTCCAGCTAAAGAGCTGAAAGGAACACTGAACGGTTTGAAACGTTGGCACTCAAAGTTCTCAGCAACGAAAAAAAGTAAAAAAAAAAAAAAAAGAAAGGGTAAGAAAAGCAAGAATTAATTGGATTAAAAGAGTTTGGTGGATCCTTTTAGCAGCCTCTTAGAAAAACAGCTCTAATAAATCACCGATGCGGTTCGAGAACTCCATAGAGCTTGGCCAGAAGATCTTGCACCAACTCCAAGTATTCCTTTGAAAGGGACTATACTGAGCTGAAAACCCCACCGTGCGCCAGTGGCAGAGCCAGGGACAAACGGTGGTGGTGTGACACCCCTCCTGTCCCACGCAGTCGCGCCAGTCTGCGCCACGGGGAGTTTTCCACATCGATCTTCACCATCGTGCTCTTGACCCAAAAGGGAGGACGAGCGGGCGCTGGCAGAATTTTGATTTCTAATGGTGAAAAACATTAGAAATGTCTAACGGGAGGGTGGTCCGAGGTGTGAGAGTGACCCACTGGGGCGGTGGTGGAGGTGCTATATCCTAGGAGGGGAGAAGAACGCCCGCCGGCAGAAGCGGCACACGTGGATGATAACGAAGATGATGCTGATGAGGATGTAGCTCAGGCCGATGGTCTTGAAGGCAAAGATCGTCTCGGGGTCGTTGAAGGTCCGCTTGTACTTCTTCTGGTAGAACACGCTGAGCTGGAAGGCGGCCACTGTCTTGCCTTCATGCCAGCAGAAGTAGGTGCCCTCATCGCTGAGTTGGACCTGCCGGATGTGCAGGTGGTTTCCGTGGTCGATGAAGACCCGCATGGTCTTGTTGACACCAATGAGGTAGTGGGAGCGGTAGAGCCGGACAGAGTCCTTGTCCCAGGCCACAGCGTGCTCGGGCCGGGCTCCTGGGCAGGTGATGACCAGGACACTTCCAGCAACCTGCTTGTGAAACTGCGTGGGGATTTGAGCCATCCAGG
The DNA here is from genome assembly GCA_013399435.1 of Arenaria interpres. Classification (NCBI taxonomy): domain Eukaryota; kingdom Metazoa; phylum Chordata; class Aves; order Charadriiformes; family Scolopacidae; genus Arenaria; species Arenaria interpres. The sequence goes on from VXAK01026233.1 coordinate 48,957, forward strand.
GCTTCTCACCCAGCTTGGAAATGACATTGGAGATGGACTGCATGCCTTCCTTGGAGGCGTCCTCCTTCAGACAAGGGGTCAGGCAGCTTCGGATGGCCACCTCGGGTCTCCGGAGGCGGACGGCACGCTGGAAATGCACGGGGACAGCCCTCGAGCCGCAGGATGTGACATTGGGCACGGCGGTGCGATAGCGAGGGTGCAGCTGGGCGCTCCGCATGTAGCAGAGCCCGATCCGCCGCTGCTCACCCCTCACCCCACAGCGGTCACATCTGGTCCAGTCCCAGAAGGTGGTGAAGAGGCTGAAGAACTTCTCTGTGAAGTTGCCCTGGACATGCTGACCCCTGTCCAAAAAAGCCACTGTGATATGGTCGGTGGACTGCACATCCACATCGTAGCCATAAAAGAAGTCCCCGTCCTTGGTGCCACAGAGGTAGTGGCCCGAGTCCGTCACCTGGGCTTGGAAGACAATGAGACTGAACATCCGGATGCTGAAACGCTTCAGGATGTTGCTGCTCACGTTGATATGCTCTGAGTCAACAACCACGGTGCCAGCAAAGTCCGTCAGGACCGTGGTTTTGTGGTTGTCCATGCTCTTCTGGAAGTACCAGACGACAGAAGAGACCTCTTGGGGCTTGCAGTTGCAGGGGAGCTCGAAGGTCATGTCAGCCAAGTAAGCGGTGTTGTCAAACATCAGGAAAGCGGGACAAGCCATGCTGTTGAACACATCTCCTTTCTCTTCAATCGCAAAAGCACTGAGAACTTCTACCAGGCAGAGGAGAATGGTGGCTCCCAGCACCCTCCTCTCCATCACGCCGGGCGGTCTCTGCAGGCAGCAGAACAGACCCGGCCACCGCATCCTCGGCAGGGACAGCAGGAACCCGCGCGTGGGGGTGGCAGCGCTGGGGCAGGGACGGTGCACACACCAGCTCCCTCAACCACGATGGGGTTTGCAGGTGACACCCCTGCCCTGCAGTGCATGTGGCTGACAGCAGGGACCAAAGAGTGGCCGAAATACCCCATCGCAGCTGAACACCCACTGGGAAGCACTCTGTCCCACCCCGTCCCCCGGGACACAGGCTCTAGAACCTCCGCTTTGTCCCAGCTGCTCTAGAACGTTGTTGGCTGTGCCCTGGACAACAGCAGGTCCTTCGTGCAGCACGGCCACAGAGGGAAGATGCAGCGACACAAAGCGTGGTGGGACCAAGGGAACCATCCACGTCTTCTTGAAAGACTCGTGCGGTAAATGTTAATTATTTCTCTGATCCCTCTGAGCAAAACGAACCCGGAGAAGAACCTTCTCTGACCTCTGAAGCCCAGAGGAGGTTTCAAACACGGTATTTACACCATCCTCCCTGTCGGTTCTTCATGGGTTTGTGTGTGGAAGCCCCTCCACACAGGTCATGTTTGAGATTCCCCCTCTCTGAGTGATCTAGCAGGGCTTTTTGCTCACAAAACCCTTGCTGGACAGGGTTGATGTCAGGAACCAGCCCTGGAGGCCTTAAATGCATCTTTCCTCTGGCAAAGGTGAGATACTTGCTCCCCACTGACTCTGGCTGGACTTTGAGCTGAGCTTTTGGCCCTTCTTGAGCAGATGCTCAGATCAGACCATAGGATTTCAGATTGGGAAACTGATCCCAGCTGGTCTAACAGCCTGTCCTCCCATAAACGTTCATCCAACCTCTCCTGTACTTCATTTCTTTTGAGTTTTCTCACCAAACCACAGGGATTTTGTCCTTCCCCAGGTGATGGGGATGCAGCAGGCTGCTCCCATCCTTGACATAGGATATGAGTGGCAGCCCTGAGCCTCGGGACTGCTGAAAGCACTGTGGCTGTTCCCACCAAAGCTATAACTCATGCCAGGGCTGTTCCTGCATCAACATCCTCCATCCCAACCTTGGGAAACTCCAGGATTTTCATTGTTTCGTTTAAGACCACAGCTCTCAGCTTCCTGCCAGTCCTCAGGTTTGCAAGCGTCAGGCAAAGGCAAGAGGAACAGCACCCACAACAGATTGCAGGGACACAGATGTCCCCAAGAGAGGTGTCACAAAGCCCAACATTCAAGTGACAGGCCTCAGAGAAGAATCAATCAGGTGCCTGGTGGTTTCTACAGAGAAGGTGGGAGAGGGATGGTTATAGTCTGCCAGGGTGACTCTACCTTTTGCTCCTCTAGCTGGGTTTTGCAACAAAACGGACCTGGCAGTTGTTTTTGAGCTGAATTCAAGGGAGCCTGAGCACTGTAACATACACTGGGCTCCTCAGCACGCTCAGGAGAAGCTTGAGGATCCTCCTGGAGCAGAACTATGAGAGAGCTTGGTGGGTAGGTGCTGAGCTGTGTCATATGAGGGCATCTTTGAGGTCTGCAGCCAAAACAGAAAGGCTACTCAATTTGAACACAGCATTAGGCAGTCCTGGAGAGTTTCTTTGTTGGACTGATACCTGCCAGTTCCTTCTGAATTTCAATTGATGTGGAATTTCAGCAAATGAGACAGCGTCTGAGATCATAAGACCATGATAAGGTGACAGGGTCTCTGAGGTTTACCCCATGCCTTGCTGGTTGGGCTAGAATAATAATAAAACAGCTGGTTGGAACAGTCCCAGATACCCCACCTTGCACAGCATTTCTACCTCCATCCGCCCATTCTATCTTCACTGGCTGCACAGTTAATTGATTACGTATTTTTTAAACCCCCACAGTGACAATGGACTGAGACGAGAAAGGTAAGGGACTATTTGGGCTTTGGTTTCTCTTTCAAAAATAGCAGCCTAGTTTTTCTTTCCCTCACTTTTCTCCTCATCTAAGAGATTGTGACAGAGCAGCTCTGTGAGGACACCCTGCCCCAGAGATCACAGCACAGTCCTCTCAGTAACTAACCTTTATTTGTGCAGAACTAGTGCCCCGGGCGGCCCCCAGGTACAGAGAAATGTACGGCAACGTCCAGAAGTACCCATTTATCTGTCTCGCACAATGTCTGACGCTGAACTCAAGCTTTGAGCCTCTTTTGCCCTCTGTTTCTGCATGACCCCGGTGCTTTTGCTCCTTCAGTTGACCTGGTAACATTTCATCAGCTCCATCACTATCCTTTCCTGGGCTTCCTTTGGCAAGCTGGTGTCCGTGAGGTGGGCTTCCCTCTCTGCTTTGCAGCTGGCCAGTCCGCTGGGATGGCCAGTGGCCCAGTAGTCCCTGCTCATGCTCTGCAGCTTCCTAAACAAATCCCTGCCGCTCTCCTTCTCCGACTCACTCAGAAGATCCACGTTTAACCCGAAGCGCTTGGTGCCCGAAAGGCTCTGTAAGATCTGAAGAACGGCATCTCTGTCTTCACAACAGACGTTCTCTGCCAGCACCGTCAGGAATTCACCCAGGAGGCCAAAGCCCAAGTCAGCCTGAAAGATTCTGCCCAAGGCCTTCCCTCCGAGTCCAAGCAAAAACTGGTATTTTTCTTTTCCGGTTTTTAAGCATCTGCGCCAATCTCTGTAAAATTCGGCAGAGGTTCCGGGCAGTTGATCCAGCTCCTGAAGGAAAAAATAGTTAGCAGTCCTTTTTGTTTTGTTCCCACTTGAAGATTTTTATTCACCCCCCCCGCCCCACCTCCCCTGATCAGCCTGTGGATGGCTGAGATGTTTTTAATCCAGGCTTTGACAGCACAAGGGTGATAAAGCTTGGGAGGTGGCAATGCATAAAGACAAAGAAATACGAGGTTCCTCAAGCCCCACAGAAACCAGAGAACTTCAGGGGAAAATAATGGAGGAATGGATGAGATATAAAGCCCAACATGGACAAATACAAACCAGTAAAGGTGTAACCCCAACCCTAACCAGAACCAGACACCCTGCTCAGTCCGGATCCACCATCACTGCTTGGGAGGGATCTCCTGGAGACCAGGGTAGCTCAGTGTAAACCTCTGCTCCATCTTAAGCGCTGTGAGGCGAATCAAAGGAGTGAGGAGATAAAAGATATGAGATGTAAACCCCAGAAAACATGCAGATGGCCCTAACACACCGTCTCGTCACACACTGCCTTCGTATGGGTATGTGGCAGAGAGCTTGCACTGCAAGAGAGAGCCAAGCTCAATGTGGCATCTCCAGATAAAAGGAAATCCTGTTTTATACAATATGTAATTGAACTGCTGAACTCATCACCGCTGACTTAACTGACGCACAGACTGAAGGAGGATTAAGATGTTTAGGCTTTTATACAGATAGCGAGAACAAGGCACAGCAACGTCAGGCTGTGTCTAAACACAAACCGGAGAAGCCCTGGAGATCAGAGCCCCAGCACTAACGGGATTAGGAACAGAATTTGCTCTGGGGAGATCACCGCGCAGTCCAAGAAAACACAAAGCTGCCTAGAAGAGCTGCAAAAAGATGTCATAACAAACAGCTAATGAAATACAGTGTCAAAAAAATCCATGAGAAAGATCATGTCCACGTCCAGTGAGCAGGACTCTCCCACGTGGGCAGAGTCCACCGAAGGGGACAGGACAGATGTCACTCAAATCACAAACGAGCTGGATGGAAAATGTTTAGTCACTACTTCCTGCATCTGAAGAAGCATCAGGCAGCAGGTTTTAAACCAAATAGCACTTTTCCATATCATGCATAATTAAACCGCAGGGTGAAAAAAGACCTGGCTACGTTCGCTGAAGTTCTGCGGTGGGTGGCTGTTAAACGTGATGCTCCAGATGCACAGGGCTGGCTCCCGCTCTCCAAACTGCAGCCAGCTGGAAGAGTGCGGTCAAGGGAGGGCACTCTTCCCCAAGAATCTGTTACTGGCCACCATCAGAGACGGGGTATTGGGAGCTCTGGTCCAAGGCTGTGCAGCTGGTCTTAGATTCCCACAGGGCTGAAGCAGACTCTTCTTGAAGCAGCTGGTGCAAGCTCTTCTCAGACGCAAAGTAGGGGCCAAGACTGAACCCTGGTTATCTAAACACTCCTGGGGACTTCAAGGGCTTGCTCATACATAGAGACATTTCTGAGTAACTCTTGCATTTTAATATAATACCCAAATTACTCTGGAGTATTTCTACCTGTGGACAAGGTCCTGGAAAGCGTCTCCCTCACCTGGGGCATTTCCACGTTGCTGGTTTGTGGGGCCTTGGCCTGGGCTGCACAGGGATTCCAGAGCACGTTCCTCCTTATACCCATCTTGTCCTTCTTCTCTAGAGGCTTCAGGTGTGATGCCAGCACAATGTTCCTGCAGGCAACAAGAAGGGGATGGGATACTTACCAAGATCAAATACTTCAAGGCTTCGAGCTTCTTCTCTGAGGCTATCTCTGAGTTTGGGCCACATGTATCATCCAGAGGGACCTCGACAGGCTGAAGGAGTGGGCCCATGTGAACCTCATGAGGTTCAACCAGGCCAAGTGCAAGGTCCTGCACCTGGGTCAGGACAACCCCTGGTACCACTACAGGCTCGTGGGTGAAGGGANGCTGGGAGGGCTGGAGCCCCTCTGCTATGAAGACAGGCTGAGAGAGTTGGGGGGTTCAGCCTGGAGAAGAGAAGGCTCCGGGGAGACCTTCGAGCCTCTTCCAGTCCCTCAAGGAGCTTCAGGAGAGATGGGGAGGGACTCTGGATCAGGGAGGGGAGCCCTAGGAGGAGGGGGAAGGGTTTGACCCTGAAAGAGGGGAGATGGAGCTGAGATGTGGGGAAGAACTTCTTTGCTGTGAGGGTGGTGAGAGCCTGGCCCAGGTTGCCCAGAGAAGCTGTGGCTGCCCCATCCCTGGAGGGGTTCAAGGCCAGGTTGGAGGGGGCTTGGAGCAACCTGGTCTGGTGGGACTGGATGGGCTTTAAGGTTCCTTCCAACCCAAACCATGCTGTGATTCTATGAAACAAGACTGGGATTCAAATGAGATCATGAAGCATCAGAGATGGGTCAAAGGGAAACAGAAGACGTTGCACGGGACACTTGACAGGCGCATCCTCCTCACACACTCAGTGTTAATCCAGTCATCAGGGCTCACGAGACAGTGATTTCCCTGCAACACTGTGGTTCCTCCCAAACACAGGGACGGCTGGCGCCCCAGAAGCTGGACATTTCCACCCAACAGTTCCTCCAGAGCTAGAGCCTGAGGAACTGGCAGGATGTTGTCTCCTGCCTTTTTCTTACTGTACACTGAGGTTTCTGTGGCTTTGGGACTTCCAGAGGAAAATTCTTACCCTAAATTCTTACAGCACCTTGGGACTGTTTTGTAGCTTGCAGCACGCTGAGCAGGTACGTTTTTGTGGATTCATTTGAATTCAGCATCTTATTACACTGATATCTGTGACTTAACTACAGCAGCCCGGACTCAGCAGCTCATGTGGTTCCTTGCATCCCGTGGGATGAATCCCTGCAGTTTGCCCTCCCAACAATTGGCAGGAGATCCTTGAAGGGGTGCAGGTCTCTGCTCCTGTGCTAGTGTGGGCTACGCGAGTGAAGATGCTGCTCCTTTCCCTCTCTCAGATTACTTTTACCGTTACCAATACCCTGATAAAACAGTTTAAAATAATTCGGGAATCCTTTTGTAGGACTGGCGAGAAGACTGGGGGAGAAAACACCATTTTGAAGTGTTTTCCTGCCTTCAGGGGTCAGACAGCACAACCGAATGCAGGCAGAGACGATGCTGTGAAAGGAGTTTGATCTAGTCCCATAGAAGTCTAACATGGGGTGGGCAAACTCCTGGATCCACCAACAGATCTGTCTGTGCATGTCAAGGGCCAGGGACTTCCCCAGATGGAACTATAGGTGGATTCAGGACTTTGGTGGCCTTGGGAGTGCCTCCACGGAGCATCCTTGCCATCTCCAGGCCACAAACCTGCTCCCGAACCACCCTGGGAGCATGAACATGCTGGGTGGGGTGCACGGGGACACATGTCACCCTCTTCTTCTGCACCACTGCCACAGCACGGGGTGTGTGGGGAGGGCAGGGCAGGCCAGTGGGGCTTGCAGGGTGGCTGCTGCGCCTGGGAATGTGGAGAGAGGAAACCGTGCCACCCCACTGCTGGTCCACAGCTTGGCCACCATGGGGACCTGCCCTGGAGCCAGCTGTTCCAGGCAGGAACGGCTGAGATCTCAGCCCACATGCATCAACCTGATGATTGCAAATCTTAAGCAAGGCTGAGTTTCTGCCCCATCAGGGCTCTGTGTCCCACAGCCAGGGCCTTTTCGGGACCCCGAAAGTGGGTTTGCTGCTCTGCCAAGATGTGCTCGTGGTCCTCTGGAGCGAAAAGCACAGACAGTCAGCTCAATTCCCTCTCGCAGCAAGGTTTGGGCTCAAAACCTGCCTCTTGAGAGGTCCCAAAATTGGAGCTACAAAAGAAGGAGCTCCAAAACCCACCCGTGGGCTGGGTCAGCCCCATGGCTCCCAGCACTGGGCAAGGTGATGGTGTCAATGAAGCCCACTGGGGTCGTGAAGGACCTGAATCCCACCCCCCCCCGCACCCTGGGCATCCCCCACCGGACCTGAACTCCTGGTAGGAGGGGACGCGCTGGCGCAGGGCCCGCAGCTTGGCCTCGTTCTCCCGCTCCCGCTTCTCGTCGGCTGCCACCGCCGCCCGCAGCTCCCGCTCCAGCACCGCGGGGTCCAGGGCCCCGTCCACCTCCATCTCTGCCCCCGCAGGGACGGCCGAGGCCTGTGGGGATGGGAGGTGACATGGGAGACCAGGCCACCCCTGGGTGCAGGGGGACCCCCCTCCGGTCATGACAGCCCTGCCGGGGCTGGCCTCGGAGACCTCACTCCTGTCGTAACAGTCCTGAGGGGCTGGCCCTGGGGATCCCACTCCTGTTGTGACAACCCTTACCCTTATCACGATAGTCCTGCCAGGGTTGGCCTTGGGAACTCCACTCCTATCGCGACAGTCCTGACGGGCCGCACACACCACCACCCCCGGGGACCCTCACTCCTGTCCCAGGCTTCACACGTGGATGGCAACTGGGAACCCCGCTACTATCGCGACAGCCCCGCCAGCCCCCGACCCACCGCCGGCCCC
>VXAK01026233.1:57315-76901 GCA_013399435.1 Arenaria interpres
TGGGGAGGGATCCGGGGAGGGGGCGGTGAGGGCGGAGGGGCGCTCGAAGGGCAGGCCGAGGCCCTTAGGGCTGTGCAGGGGTCTGCGGGTCGCGTACGGTGCAGGCCGGGGTCAGGGTCAGGCCGGGTCGGGCAGGGAGCCCCGGGGCCGGGCAGTGGTGGGTGCTGTGGGTGGCTCGGGCGGGGAGCCTTTGGTGCTCGGGGCAGGGTCCTCACCCTCCTCCACCTCCTGCCCCATCCCCAGCATGGACACCGACCTGTACGATGAGTTTGGGAACTACATCGGGCCGGAGCTGGACTCGGACGATGATGACGATGAGTTGGGCAGAGAGTCCAAGGATCTGGACGAGGTGAGGAGTGGGGATGGGTGGAGGGGCCGCGTCCCACCGGAGCCTGGCGCGGGCCTCACCCTGCCCCATACCCCGCACCGGGGCAGGGGCTGAGCGCCATGCTCTTCACAAGCCGGTGACTCCTTTGCTGGGCTGTGGGTCTGCAGTGAGGCTTTGTTCAGTGGTGGAATTTGACCCTTGAGTGGATTTGACTTTTAAAGGATTCAGCAAAAGCTGCCTTCCTGTTCCTGTCATAAAGGGAAAGACAAAGTTTCTGCTTGAATCGTGGTTAGAACTGGGAGTGTTTGTAGCTCAGGCTGTATTTGGCAGTTTTATTTGTGTTCAGTCAAGTGAAGGATCTGTATCCATTCAGTGAGATCTTCAGGCGTTCAGTAACATGCTCTAATGCTACAACAGCATTGCAAGGAGCCCAGCTCCTCTGTGGTGAAGGCAGAGAAAGCTCCACAGACATGAAAGGAGAGCAATGATGACAGGGAGGACAGCAGAGGCTGCTGTGCCACAGTGGGAAAGCATGGCAGGGCCAAGGCAGCCCCTTCTAGTCTCCTGATCCTGCAGTTTGTCCGAACGTGGTGTCTGCGTGTGACCGGGGTTGTGCTGTGTGTGCGAGCGAGGGGTGGGAGCCTCTGCAAGTTCATTTCCAAGCCGTCCCACCACAAGAAGAGATGTGTTGCTTACAGAGAGCACCTCTGGAAGCTGCTCTGCTGCCTGATGCGAGGTGCCGGGGTCACCTTGGTGGTTCCCTGGCTGGGTTTGTAGCGCTCTTTTGCTGTGTGATGCCGAGCCAGTGCCTTCTGGGGTGATTGGTGCTTGTGAAGCACTTTGGTGCTGGCAGCAGCTAAATGTGAGTGTTGGTTGCAGCTCGAGGATGATGACGACGATGATGATATGGGGGACCATGACGAGGACCACCCTGGGATGGAGGTGGTGCTGCATGAGGATAAGAAATACTATCCCACTGCCGAGGAGGTCTATGGGCCTGAAGTGGAGACCATAGTACAAGAGGAAGACACGCAGCCTCTCACTGGTAAGTGGTGAGGAAGCAGTGATTTGGGTACGGAGGGAGGAGAAGACTCTTAATGGATCCTTGGAAAAGGGAAAATAATATTCCCTTTTGTTCTTCCCATTGGTTTTAATGCCCTTTTGAATTCCCTCTCAGCCCCAGGAACGTGTAGACTTGCGTGACTAGTGATGCACAGATTTTAGCACTTGGGATTATTACAAATGCCAAACAAACTGTATTTTGAGGAACAAATATCAGCAGATACTGGAATGATATTACAGGACAAATAAAAATGCGTTTAAGTCATCTCATTTGATCCTTCTGTAATAGCATAGAATAGTTCACTTGGAAGGGACCGACAAGATCATCTAGCACAACAGCTTTTATAAAAAGCTAAGAGATTCGGTCATCTTGAAAAATTGTGGTTTTGTCTGCAAAAGTCCCTGTTTCCTACCAGCCTGTGGGGTTCGGGGTCTCTGGTAACAGTGTTTTATTGTTCTCTCTCTTGTTTTCAGAGCCTATTATTAAACCTGTGAAAACCAAAAAGTTCTCTCTGATGGAACAGACGTTACCGGTCACTGTCTATGAGATGGAGTAAGTCCTGTGGAGGGGTTCTAAGCGCGTACGTTGGCTCAAGCCATCTGTGCTGTCATTGCCTCGCTTTTTGTTGTTTGCAGGCAAAGGTTGGGGGGAGGGCAGAGCGGTGTGTGCTGTGGGGGAGGCAGATTTCGGGGGCTCTGGCTTTGTTTCTTACTGACAGCAGCAACAGAGCTGAGTGCAGCTGGTTCCCAGATTTTGAACCAAAAAAGAAGAGGAAGAAAGCGCAAGACATTTTACAGATATTTTTCCCTCTGAGTAATGCAGCGTAGCGTGTAGTTTTCTGACACTAGAATATAAAGCTTACCTCGACAGCTGATACAGAGCTCGATAATCGGAAACCCCACTCGGGCAGATTTGCCGGAGGCAAGTTTTCTTGACTGGCTCGAGATATATTTATACGGTCAGTGTGTGGCACGCCTCATATTGGGACATTTTGGGGTGACCATTGGCTTACTGTCGCCTCAAATTAATTCCCATCTATCCTGGAGGAGTTTCTGGGGGGAGTTTTTATGCAAAGTTGCATTGTAGGTCAGGGTAACGCTGCAGCCGAGCTGCACTTACGCTGGGCTTGATGATGTCTGCTGGTGGCACCCTGGGACACCAGGGTGTGAGAACCTGACAGAAGGAGAAGGGTTGAGAGAAAACCCTGGAAAAAAAAAAGTCCAAACAAATTTAAACCCAGAGATATAATATCTCATGTGACTTTGGTAAAGCATAAAAACTGTTGTGTGCTTTCTCTATGAAAAGTATATAATCTTAGCCATCAATGTCTACGTTTTGTGGATGGGCGGGGGGGGCTCTGTGTCCTCGCGTGTGTAGTGTTTCTGTATGTTGCCTTCTATTTGAGGATGAACAGATTGAGCTGCGTGAGTGTCTTGTTAGGCTCATCTTTCTATGCGCCACTTCATGGCCAGTCGGAGCTTTTTCCAGTTTTTAGTAGTCGTCTTCAAGCGTCGATCCCAGACCCAGATGCAGTTCCCTGGGTGCCAAACAGACCCCAGCGTGAGCAGTCCCTCTGTCTATCATAGAGGATCCTGTTATTTTCCAGCAAGGAAATTTCACTGGAGTTTGTATTCAGTCAGTTGGTTCCTTGGATGCCCAGGACCTTTTTGGTGAGGCTGTGCCCTGATACTACCAGTTTGGCTGCGTCTATTGATCGGAGAGATTTTTGATATGGCCAGATATAAACCAAAGAGCCAGCTAGGTTTTATTTTTCTAAACAGTCCATTTTGCTGGTAGTCAATGACCTGTACTCTTCATTATCTACCACTTTCCTGATCCCTGTGTCCTCTGCTTGTTTCATCTGTAATGAATTCCTCTTCATCCTGTTTGTTAATATAAATTGTTAGGATGGGGCCAGGAGAAATTCCCAGTGGGACTTAACCAGAAACCTGCAAGCTTGGTATTGATTTCCCATTCAGCCTTATTTTAAGACCAATAAGCAAGCTTTTAATCAGTATTATTATTGATCTTTGTATTTTTTAGCTCTTAATCAAAATGTTGTACGTTAATAAGTTCTAATGCATCCGTGAAAATTGAAGTCTTTTTAAAAAGATTATTTGACAGCACTTATGTTCTGTAGACCCACAGCAATGGCTGCATGTTTTATAGCCTCCCATTATTTTTCAGAGGAGTTGGTAATTTAGGATCTCAATTATATTTTGGCTCCTGTCCATGCAGAAGTGACCGGCCCATCGTTACCCAGCTCAATTGCTTGTTCTAAAAAGATTTCAATTCCATTACTGTTTCCTTGAGTCCCTGGGACCATCACTGTTTTAAGACCTGAAAATCAGCATTAATGGTGTGCAGAGCCCCGTGGCTACCTTTTAAAACTGCGTGGGGGGCTTGTTATCCAGCTCTGTGATTTACTTGACTGCCTGCCACTATTTGAGTGGAAGTATTTCATCATTTGAGTGCATGGATGTGACTTTTGCTCTAATACTGACTAGAAGAGAAGAAAAATATTCAATAATATTCCATCGTTGGCAGTTTTACCAGCTCCGTATCCTCCCACCCACTGCCATCTGTCTAGGACTCCAACTATCTTGTCCTCCCCATCTGGAAAGTGGGATTCTTCCTCCGCAGGGCACTGCCGGAATGCGAGTTTGGAGAGGATTCAGGGGGCACCTTGGATAGAAAGTGTAGCTGAAACGGCACCTACTTTTCTTAGACGCAGCAGAAGCCTCCAAAACAGTCTTTTGTGTTTCGTTCCTCCAGTTTCCTGGCGGATCTGATGGACAACTCCGAGCTCATTCGAAACGTGACTCTGTGTGGGCACCTGCACCACGGGAAGGTATGTGGATACCCACCCTCTATTATCGGCAGTAGTAATGATCCCTTTGGTGCTTACTTTTTGCATCGCCCCTCTGGCTCCACAGCAGCAGCACCCTCTTTCTGCTCCTCTTCCTGGTGCAGTCATTTGGAGGTTTTCTTTCAGCCACGTGGGAATAACGATGTGCCCGACTCTCTCTGTGCTGCTGCTGGAGGGACAGGGCTCTTCTTGTGTGTCTCTGCCTGGACGTAGTCACCTCCTTTCTCTTGCGATCTGATGTTTTTCAGACGTGTTTTGTCGACTGCCTGATAGAACAGACGCACCCGGAAATCCGGAAGCGCTACGACCAGGATGTAAGTGAGCTTTTGGAGCATTCCTGCCCTGGGGAACATGGACTGGCTTTTACACTCCGAGGGAGCGTGACGCTACGTGGGGAAAATGTGGTTCAGTGATGAGAGTGTAGGACTGGAAAGCCAGACCTCAGGCCTCTTTCTGTCCCTGTCACTTGCCACCTTAACCATGTGTACAGTTATTGTGTCCTTCTTCAAACTTAATATTTGATACCAAAATGTGACATTCTCACTTTTCTTTTATCTTTGCAGCTTTGCTACACTGATATATTGTTCACAGAGCAAGAGGTGAGTGAGTCTTGTAGAACAGGCTGCGATTTTTATCCAGTTGTCTCGTGCTTTACTCACAGTTACTTAAGCAGTTTCCTCTTCCATTTTAACATCTTCTTGTGCCTTCCACATTTTGATTATTTTCTTTATCAGTACAATGATCTGCTCCTCTTGTTTGGTAAGATTCTAGATCCAACTTTCTTCCTTTTCCTGCAGCCCTCATCTCCATTTATTTATTTATCTGCGGTGATAACCTGTGTAATGTTAAACATCTATAGCGAGGTTACCCCAGCTTATGGGTAACTCCTTTCTTTTGGGAGAAAAAGGGAGAAGGGGTTCTCAGCAATGGTGGATGGGGAGAAAAACTATGATTTCAGAATAAATGTATTTCTCCTCAGTTTCCTTGGACGGGAGCTCTTAGCTGGGTGCTCCGACTCCATGTGGTTGGGTGTGAGAATGGGAATCTTATTTTGTTACTCGCTAAATATTGTAATGACCAGATCAAGCCTGTGAAGCGTTTCTTTCTTGTCATCTTAACACTCTAATTTATGTTCTGGGCGTTCAAATCTGACACTTTGAGGTATAACTTGATAGCAGCAGAAGGGCAAAAGCACAGAAAAAGATGGATCTTCTGTCTCTGCTGTTGCACATGATCCTTCCTCCGCTGAAATGGGGCTGGGACACTGCAGTGGTGGCTCACCAGTCTGAGCCAGTGCGGATCCTTCCTCCGCTGAAATGGGGCTGGGACACCGCAGTGGTGGCTCACCAGTCTGAGCCAGTGCGGGTGGAGGGGCTGGGTGGGATACTGCCATGATCTGAGGTTGTTGCACCCTCCCTGGGAGTAACAGGATGTCCTGGGGGGATGTTTGTTTCTTTCCATCTTTCTCAGGTTTCTTTAGGCATCTTTTACATCTTTACATAGTGGCGTGGTTTTTTTTTTTTAACTGCTAATCCTGGTTATCTGTCTCACAGAGGGGAGTGGGGATCAAGAGCACACCCGTGACCATTGTTCTGCCGGACACCAAAGGAAAGTCTTTTCTCTTCAACATCATCGACACTCCAGGTGAGCTTGTAATCCCCAAAATCATGATCTGGGATGTGCTTAGCTGAAGGCAGCTCGGTGTGTGGAGCAGATACGTGACCATGTTTCTCTCGTTAATAAACCTCCCTGGTCCCCTGGGCAGTGCTGTTGGCAGGACCAGAGCAGAGCAAACACGTAGGGTGATGGTTAACGAGGGCCTTCAAAGAGCTTTTGTGTTGGGTTGTGGTGGGAGTGAGTAGCATTGGCTCTCAGAAAAACAGAGAATCTATACCCTGAAACCTCGCTGATGCGCCTGGAGATGTCACTTGAGAGCAGTGAAACCCTGGAAAGTTTTTTTTTTTCACAGATGGAAACCCCTATTTATTTTGTGTTTTGTGTAGATGATTCCAGTGTAGTCCTGAGTCTTGAGCTGAGTTTGTTCTTCTGAAATCACTTCCAGAATAAAGACTGTGCAGCTGGCTTTTACTCAGGCTTATGCTTCTAATTAGCAGGCCTAATTAAGGGCTAATGGGCCTGAAAATGCGGTTTGCTCCAGTGTGTGAGAAGCACGTGTGGACTTGGATTTTCCAGGTATCACGCACAGTGGGGACCCGGCTTCGCTCAAATGATGCTGCCCCACAGTGAGACTCCCAGCAAGTTCCCTTGAGGCTCTGACAAGCTCTTGTGGGGGGGAACATAATCACAGATCAACTTCTTGTAAGAAACCAAAGGCCAAACTTTAGGAAAGAAGGTCTTGGGACACATCTGCTGAGTTACAGCTTGAGAGGAGGGAGGTTAGAGCGCAGGAGGAGACTGGAGGGAGAAGCATCTGTTGTTCTTTGGTGAGAAGTAATCTTCCTCCTTTTCCCGAAGTACTTGCACAGAGCTGTGAGAAAAACAGTAACAAATGTGAGGGAAAGTGCCTGTTAAATGAGTTGTTGTGTTTATTCTCAAAAAATAGCATTAAAGCTGAAGCAGATCCCTACACAGAACTCTGGCAGCCGCTCCCGGGTCCCTGTCTGAGGAGGAAGCTGTCTGTGTTCTGCCTGGCTGGGTACCAGTGACCAGGGCAAGCTGTGGGGCAGAAGGATGGCCTTCCACCCTCCGTGCTGGCGGCGATAGGTCTTGCTCTGCTTCTCACCACCATTTTGTGTTTTTGAAGGTCACGTCAATTTTTCCGATGAGGTGACCGCTGGCCTTCGCATTTCGGACGGCGTTGTGCTTTTCATTGACGCGGCCGAGGGGGTGAGTGTCAGGGTTCTCCCGGGGGTTGACTTCAAATTCTCTTCCTCTGGAGCCTCTGATCCTGCCTCAGCCTGAAGGCCTGGGGTGGGTTCAGCGTTCCAGGGTGAAGGGTTTTTGGAGGACAGTTTGGGAAGCGAGAGTGTTTTTTAGCCAAAGCAGGGAGTCAAAGCCTCTGGTTCTGTGTCCAGGGCTGACGTGATGCCTGCGACCTGATTATCTGACTGGTTTGACACCTAAAATTGAGCAGGTTATTTATATCACAGATGTCCGAGGGGTAGGATTCAAGGAATTTGGTCGGGTTAGCACCTAATTCTGAATTTCAGGAAGATTAGCTGATCCCTGGTGGCTGAGCTTAGGCTTTCCTGGAGGCTTGCAGCCCCGCGTGTAAGGGTCGCTGCCTCGTCTGTCACGCCCCGGATGGCATTTCGTTGGAGGGCTTCCTCTAGGGGATGTTTGTGCTCGTTGTTCCCCGCAGGTGATGCTGAACACGGAGCGGCTGATCAAACACGCGGTGCAGGAAAGGCTGGCGGTGACCGTGTGCATCAACAAGATAGACCGCCTGATCCTGGAGCTGAAACTGCCCCCGACGGATGCTTATTACAAACTCCGACACATCGTGGACGAAGTTAATGGCCTGATCAGGTATGAGTGTTTGGGGTGACGTTAGTGCTTGCTCTGCCTGTTCCACTGAGGGTGCTTTTTCTCTGTGAGCCCTATGTGCACCCAAAATCTCATGGGTTTGTCACTTGGTAATGTTGAATCATAGAAAATGGGGCAGGAAGAACCATTAGAAATTCATCTCAGCCAATACATAGAATTATAAGGGAAGGGCCAATCCTACCTGAATTCTGAGAAGCTTCCTGGGATCAGCTCTTTCCTCCCCCTGTTAAAAAGTAGGGAAAGTGGACGTGTGACGTGAGTGGGGAACTTCTATGCTCCCAAATGTCTCAAATACAGCCTGGACAATCTCATTGTATCCTGGCTTGTGGGCTGAGATGTTTCAACGCTCCTAAACATTTGTTATAAAACTAAAGTGAACTTGCTGTCCCAACCCCCAAACAGAGACTGTGATGTTGCTGTGGTCAGATCTCCTTGTGAGACCCTGCTCGGGGAAGGGGGTGACATCTTCTCCAGCTTTCACCGCAGCAACGCATCGTTTCTGGGGGTTCTTCTGCATCCGGGTGATTCTCTTAACAGCGTTCTCCCCTTCAAATTTGTGTGGATTTGCACAGGAGCTCCCTTGCATGTCTCTGTTCAGTTGCTACTGGCATCAGGCAGGTCTGAGCAGGGTAATTTATCCTGTCCGGTGTGCTTGGGAGCTCATTAAAACCTTCAATTCAATTCTAACCCTACGGTATTTGCCTCGTAGTATCTTCCCTGTCTTGGTTGATCATCTTTACTGCCCTTTTTTAGGGGAGAAAAAACTCTTATCTGACAAAAAATACAAAGCACTTGTGACTTTTTAATTCTAGGCTTTAAATATTTCTTTGCACACTAATGCTTTGGAATTTGTAGTCATAAAATGATACTGACCCTGAAATTGCAGTGGCAAGCATGCTGCAGCCCGTTCTAAGCTGCTGTTTGGCAATGTAGAATCCTTGCCTATCGCATACTGTTTAAAGTGGGAAGCGGATTTAAGTGTCTCTCTTGGTTCATAACATTGATTTTTGTTATTTTTCTTGTCTCTAAAAACTGTCTCCTCTCAGCATGTATTCCACCGATGAGAACCTCGTTCTGTCTCCCCTTCTGGGGAACGTGTGTTTCTCCAGTTCACAGTACAGCATCTGCTTCACGCTGGGATCTTTTGCAAAGATTTATGCAGACACATATGGTGAGGATTATCCAGAAACCTTGTACACTTTAACATCTCATTTCCTAACCTTTTTTGCTGAGGCTTTCCAAGCCATTCAGCTTCAACTCTCGCTGCACGTATATGGCCAGTATATGTGTTCTTGACTTTTTAAGCGGTACTGCAGATCTGGGCACTGGGTTATAAAAAGCAAAAACATGGTTCTAACTTGTTTTTAACTAGATAGTTTCTCCTGATAAATGTTTCTAGAGTCACAAGCCAATATTTTATGCATACCCTTGAGCAGAAAAAAGAAGTCCCACTAGGACAGTTGAAGGCAAGTGTGTATGTTGGGCTTTGCCTCCTTGTCAGAAGAGCTCAGAAGCGAAGCAGTTAAGTTCCTCCTGCCTTCTCACTAAAGTCTCCAGAGCCTGAGACTCAGCTGCAGCCGGGCGCAAGCTTGGCCCACAAGGTTTTGCACTCTTGCCCTCTTTCTTTTTTAAGAAACTGTCTTTTTCTGGCTTTGATTTAATTTTCTGTTCCCCAGGTGCCCGCTCAAGGCAATCTGCCACTTGTAAAAGTGGGCCTTTTGCTTCCATTAGCCAGCTGTACAGGCGAGAGTTTTGAAGTCTCCCGCTGGGGAATTTGGGGTGATCTGTAGGAGCTGTGAGCAGGGGAGGAAGGATGTTGTAAAGCAGCTGGCCCAGCTCTTGCAGAGAAGTTTGCCTGAGGGAGGATGAAGTTGTAGAGGTCAGGGACTGATGTGTCAGGACTATCGCGTGTCCTCGTGAGTTTGGAGAAAGAAATGAGCTCCCTGGGCGTTGTGGCATTAACGCAGTGCCTGCCAGGCTGGTACCCCTTCTTCGGGGGCCTGATAAAGATGCAGGCGCAGTCGGTAGGAGGTGTCATCCGTGCGGGGCAGACACGGGCTGAACGGGTACTTGAAGCCAGTAATACTCGATTGTGGCCACCAGGGATTTTATGTGCAGCCACCACACTTCAACCAGCGTGAGTTATAGTAGTTTAACTGTCAAAACCGCAGCCACCATGAAATTTCTTATGCTTGCACATCTGCCCACAGCAAAAGCTTGTTTGGAAACTGCTGTAAATTATCACCGCTGTCTTATTATTTGTAAATCTACCGTGACAGCCAAGCACTCCACTGTTCCTTGGGCACTGGGGTGTTTGGCTGTGCGCTTAGTGCATCAGCTGACAGAGAGAAGAGAACCTGGAGATGTTCAGCAGGGCAGAAAATGCTTGTGCAAAGCCTGCGGGGCAGACAGGGTGTAAGGATCCCAGCACCTTGGCGCTAGAGCGTCAGGTTGCAGCGTTAACGTTTGGAAAATGAAGCAGATGTAAGTGGGTTCCTGCAGCGCGGCGTCTGGCAGGCTGGCTCTTCTCAGCTCTAACCTTGTGTCTAATTGAGGGAGCTGAAATGTCCCTGAGAAGTAAGTGTGCGGAGCCACAGTGTGCCTGGGCTGCTGCTGTCGCCCTCGGTGGACTGTCTTCTGCCCACCTCTGCCTGCTCTCCCCAGGTCAGGGCTTAATTGTTTTATTCAGAATTGGGACCATGCGTGCACTCACCAGCATCGGTCCATTAAATTGAATCCTCAGGGTTGTTTTAAAAGCCAGAACCCAAAGATTTCCAAGATGAGAGAAATACAGTGTCATCTGAGAGACTTTTGCCATTTTCTTTTTCCCCTTAGGAGACATCAATTACCAGGAGTTCGCAAAGCGGCTTTGGGGTGACATCTACTTCAACCCAAAGACGTAAGAAGCTGTTTAAATGTCTATTAGTTTATTGTTGGGCTGTTCCCTCCTTTCCCTGTAAAACGTGAACTAGATGACCATCCAGGGTCCCTTCCGACCTGAGTTGTCGTGTGATGGAGTAGTACTTGGGAGGGGTTGAGTCAGGCCTCCTGCTTGGTGTAAATCCATGTGGTCCTCCTGCATCCCATAAGCAGGAGCAGAGAGCCTCCTCTGGCCTTCATTTGGAGTAAATGGGACTCCTGTGTCCCTCACAGCTTCCCAGGAGGGTTGGGAGGGAGAAGAAGATAAGCTGTGAAGAGCAAAGGTTGTGTTTGCAGCAGGGGTGCTTGCAGAGTGCAGAGTGCCTGCTCCTTAGAGAATCATATGGGGTTGGAAGGGACCTCTGGAGATCATCAAGTCCAACCCCCCCCACCGGAGTGGGTCTACCTAGAGCAGGTTGCACAGGATCTTGTCCAGGTGGTTTTTGAATGTCTCCAGAGAAGGAGACTCCACCACCTCCCTGGGCAGCCTCTTCCAGTGCTCTACCACTCTCACAGGAAAGAAGTTCCTCCTCACATTTAGGTGGAACTTCTTATCCTCAAGTTTGTGCCCATTTCCTCTTGTGCTGTCCCTGGGCTCCATTGAGAAAAGACCAGCCCTGTCCTCCTGACACCCACCCTTTGAGTATTTATAGGTGTTGATCAGATCCCCCCTCAGCCTTCTCTTCTCTAGACTAAAAAGACCCAAGTTCCTTAGCCTCTCTTCATAAGAGAGATGCTCCAGGCCCTTAATCATCTTTGTGGCGCTTTGCTGTACCCTCTCCAGCAGTTCCCTGTCCTTCTTGAACTGGGGAGCCCAAAAATGGACACGGTACTCCAGATGGGGCCTCACCAGGGCAGAGCAGAGGGGCAGGATGACCTCCCTTGACCTGCTGGCCACGCTCTTCCTGATGCCTCCCAGGATGCCATTGGCCTTCTTGGCCACGAGGGCACATTGCTGCCTCATGGTCATCCTGTTGTGTCTCCTTTGGTCTCCCAACAGCCGCAAGTTCACTAAAAAGGCCCCAACGAGCAGCTCCCAGCGCAGTTTTGTGGAGTTCATCCTGGAGCCCCTGTACAAGATCTTGGCTCAGGTAGGTAATGGTCCATTCTCCTCCCTCCCCACGGTTCCAGATGGGAGGAGCCGAGGGTTGAACACTATGTGGTGGTGTGTCTGGTGCCAGTGGGACTTGCCAGGTTGGGTTTGGGGATGCAGAACAACAGTGAGCAACTCCTTAAGAGTATAGCCCTTTATTTGCACAGTTAATAGAACTGGCCTTGCTCTTTCTAGCGTGCTCTTCTGTCAGCCAAGTGATAATTTGAACCTGCCGGTTCTCGTGTGAGCTGTAAAGCAGAGCAGGTCAGGAGCCCTCAGGGTGATGGCTGGTGTGTGAAGCTGCCCCTGGGAGTTACTGGCCTGGAGCCCCCACAGCGAAGCTGAGAGTGGTGCTCGTTGTCTCACAGGTGGTGGGGGACGTGGACACCACCCTGCCCAGGACTCTGGATGAGCTTGGCATCCACCTGACCAAAGAGGAACTGAAACTGAACATCCGGCCCCTCCTGCGGCTCGTCTGCAAGAAGTTCTTTGGGGAATTCACAGGTAAATGCTGTTTGTCTTCTCTCTGCAGTCTTCCCTGGTCTCACACCAACGGGGTGAAGGGCACAGATCCCTTCTCAGCTTTCCAAATATAGAATATTAAACTGTTTGCCCAAAGGACGGCTTGAGACGCTGCTCACATCCTCCCCGTTGCTGTGGGTGCGCTGCCGTCGGAGTGGCTTTGTCTCGTGTTTGATTGGAGTCCGTTTCTTTCCTCGACATTGCTTAATCCTGTTCTCATGAAATACTACTTTTCCAGGCTTTGTGGACATGTGTGTGCAGCACATCCCCTCCCCCAAGGTGGGGGCCAAGACAAAAATCGAACACACCTACACCGGCGGCGTTGACTCTGATCTGGGGGAGGCCATGAGTGAATGCGACCCTGACGTAAGGAAACTCTTCTGCTTTGCTCCCAGTTGTCCAAAAGCGTGGCAAATACGCCCTCCTTTCGCTGCCTTGACAGGGCAGCTGCCTCCCAGACAGCCATCTGCACAGATTTGACTTCCAGCGTTTTGAAACCTCTCATCCGACACTGAAACAAATCTCTTCACTCTGAGAAACTTCAGCTGCCTGCCAGGGCAGCCCTTGAGAGAGGGAATTGTTTGACAGTGTTCAGAGGAGAACAGGACTAGGTCAGGACTTTGGAGCACGTGGTGACTGCAGGGCGATTTTATGTCCTTTTGCTGCCTTTATGTCCCTTTTCTGTGAAGTTTGATTCTCTCTCCAAACTCTGAGAAAACTGATCTGAACTCTACTGATAAAAATAGCCCTGCATTTGTTAGTCAGCACCTTTCATATCAGAGCCTTGCAAAAACCTTCCTCCTCAAACAGCTTGTGCTGAGCTGTTATTCAGAGTTGTCTGGAGCCACCAACGCCAGCCAGCAGCTAGTGAGGAACTTGCCCGTGACTTTTGCTCGAATGTCTGGAGGGAAAATGAACCGTTTGTTTTAATGAGTTGTAATTAACCACATAGAACTATACAGCGGGGACTGTCACCAGATCACCAGTTGGGGAGTGACCTTATGGTATTGCGGGGGCTCAGGTGCTCCCGTTTGCAGGCCAGCAGATGACATTTCTTCTCATGGCCTTGTCCCAACCACTATTTACCGCTCCACAAGAGGAGGGAGGAGAGCTCCAGAAAAGTCCATGGAAGTCGTTCCAGGGGTTTCCATAGAGGGCAGAGAGATGTAAGGCTTCCAGTGGAAGGAAATGAAGGACTTGGCAAGTCAGAAAAGTATTCCTAAATTCCAGCCCATTAATCTCTTTGTAGCCGTGAGTCCTACGAGGTCTGTGCCTGTTTCTTGATTTTGAAAGAGGCTTATTTCTCTCTCTTTCTCTCCTGGAAAGGGACCACTGATGTGTCACACCACGAAAATGTACAGCACGGACGACGGCGTTCAGTTCCACGCCTTTGGCAGAGTGCTCAGTGGTACCATCCACGCTGGGCAGCCCGTGAAGGTCCTCGGAGAAAACTATACCCTGGAAGATGAGGAAGATTCCCAGATCTGCACTGTCGGGCGCCTCTGGATCTCGGTTGCGAGGTACGGAAAGCTCTGGGGATACGTTCATTTGGGAGAGGAGTCACCTGGGGTTGTTGCTGCCAGGGACGGGGAGGAGGACAGCGCTGCAGTGTCGCTCTCCTGCCTTTTAGGTACCACATTGAGGTTAACCGGGTTCCTGCTGGCAACTGGGTGCTGATAGAAGGAGTGGACCAGCCCATAGTGAAGACGGCAACTGTCACGGAGCCTCGGGGCAACGAGGAGGTACTTTGCAAAGCTGGCATCGCTCAGCCTTACAGGGAGCCAAGGGGATGGAACACATCTCAAAGGCTCTGAGGTTAAAGAAACCTCATCTGCTGAGGAGCCAGGGCACGAAAGCCACTGAGAGGAAGAGAACAGCCTCAGGTGCTGCTTCTAACTCCAGCGGCCGTCGATGATGCAGAGATTCAGCTCTTTGTCCTTGTCTGGTTTCAGGCTCAGATATTCCGTCCTTTGAAGTTCAACACCACATCTGTCATCAAAATCGCTGTAGAGCCAGTCAACCCCTCAGAGCTGCCCAAAATGTTGGATGGTCTCCGCAAAGTCAACAAGAGTTACCCCTCGCTTACTACTAAGGTATTTGTGGCGTATGGCTGTTTCCAGCTCGTGCTGTGGGCTGCCTTGTAGCCCGAACTTAAAAGTAAATATTTTTTTACTGTGGGTTGTTTTCTTGTGGTGTGGGTTTTTTTTTTTCACACTGTTGCAGTTGATCTCATAAATCATGTGGAAATAGCAGAAAACTGTAAATCCAGCAGAAAACTGTAAATCCAGCAGAAAAACCCACACCTTGCTGTGCCCGGGAAGCAGCTTTCTGCAGAGCACATCAGCACTTTCTGCTGGAAAAGCCTTTGGGAGCTTTCCTTGGGGTTCTCTGATCCCAACCAATTTATTTAAAGCTAATGCTTCCTCGGGCTTGTGTAGGAGCCTGGAAAGCAGGGGCCTGGGAGCAGGAATGCTGGCAGCTGAACCCCTCTTTTGTCTTCCAGGTGGAGGAGTCTGGGGAGCACGTGATCCTGGGGACGGGGGAGCTCTACCTGGATTGCGTGATGCACGATCTACGGAAGATGTATTCGGAGATTGATATCAAGGTGAGGAAGTGAGAGAGGGATTTTCCTACCTGGGGAAGGGGGTTTGTCCCCCTTTCTCAGAAGAATGGGGAAAAAACCTCACTGAACAAATAGTGTGGATTTTGTCAGGTCCTTTTAAAAGGAAAAAAAAGGCTGTTAGGGTGCAAAAGTAACTCACAGCCTGGCTTTGTCACACCACTGTGATCGAGAGCCTGAAACTTGGCTTGGAGAGGGGTGTGTGACCAAGTTCCAGCCTTTTCCTGAACTTCAGCCATTGCCTGGCTCGCATCTAATAAATAAATTGAGCAGGGTTTTTCATACCTGGAATTAGGTTTAAATGTTCTTGTCTTGTTTGAATAAAGGAATTAGTAAAGCTCCCTGTGCAGGCCTCAGTGCTTCATACACGATGCTGATTAAAACACTGGCAGATGAACCATTTTTTTTCTTGTCAAAGATTTCAAGCGGTCTCTTTGAAAACAAAAAATGTACTTGAAAACCTTACAAACCTGTTGTCGTTATTCCAGGTCGCCGATCCAGTTGTGACATTCTGCGAGACAGTGGTGGAAACGTCCTCCCTCAAGTGCTTTGCCGAGACGCCCAACAAGAAGTAAGAGCCTGTGGGCGAGCGCGGTGTTGAGGGGCTCACTGGAGACTAAACTCATCCCCTCTCAGGGGTCTGTTCTCAGCAGCTGTTGTCCAGACCATCCTGCTGTTGCAGCAGCTCTGCTGAGCTCCTCAGTAACATGCTTGAGTCTCAGGGGTGTTTCTGTGCTTTGTAGGAACGCTCAGAATGGAGGGAGTAAAGACAGATGCACATCTTCCTTTCTTTTAGCTGAATTTCACACCTTCTCAGCAGTTTTGTGGTGTTTCCAAGACTAGGAGATGTTTTGGGATCCTAGAGCAGGTGCCAAAGTGCTGCCTTCAGTAACTCCCCAAACGTTTCATGAGCAAAAGCTTTGTCTTCTCTTATCCATTTTAATCTTGAAATGGATTTTTTTTTCTTTCTGGTGAGACACTGGAGCTTTAGGGCCTGGTCTCATCTTCCTCCCCCAGCAATGTGTTAGCAGATGCACATGTTTGGAAGAGGCGGGTCTGTGAGGGAGCATAGGCTGAGTAACCAGGCTGAGATCTAGGAGCACAGGACATCTTGATGCCTGGATTTTCAGGGAAATCATGATCTGGCACATGCTGAAGATAGCTCCCCTGTGTTTCCTTGTGGTTTCTGGGTCTTCTTACCCTCCTTTATTCTGGTGTACTCTCTCTGGGGTTGGCAGCCTTATTTTTGGGAAGAGACAGGTAGAACCACAGAATCACTGAGGTTGGAAGGGACCTTTCAGATCATCGAGTCCAACCACCAACCCAACACTGCCCAAACCACCACTGACCCATGTCCCTCAGCACCACGTCTGCCCGGCTTTTAAATACCTCCAGGGGTGGTGACTCCACCACTGCCCTGGGCAGCTTCTTCCAAGGCTTCACCCTTTTGGTGAAGAAATTTTCCCTAATACCTGTCTTAAACATCTGATGCAACTTGAGGCTGTTTCCTCTTGTCTTTAAAGGTTCCAGTCTTAGGTCAGTCTTTGATCTTTTGGGGTGTCCTGCTCTGGGGGCAGGTACCTCGTGCTGGTGAGGTTTTTTGGGGCAATGTCCCATGAGTTGGCCACAGGGAGGGGTGGCTTGGCCAGAGGCACATTGCCTGGCCCACGGACTCCCTGCCACGGGGGAGTGCAGGAGCCATGCTGTCCCTTAGCAATCTGCTCCTGGAGATGAGCAAGCTTCAGAGAGCAGTTGTTAAGCGCGAGGGCTGTCTTTACAAGCAAGACAGTAACAGCGAAGGACACGAATGGCTTCGTCTCCCTGGCTGTGTTTGAGGCAGCGCGCAATCCCTGAGGTCCTGCCAATTACTCCCATTTCCATCACTCCATGGACTAATTGCGACTGTCTCTCTTCTCAGGAACAAGATCACGATGATTGCTGAGCCTCTGGAGAAGGGACTCGCGGAGGACATTGAAAACGAAGTAGTCCAGATAACATGGAACAGGTATGACCCATCTGGGAAGAGCAGAAATCCATCTAGAATCAAATAATTAGGGGAAAAAGGGAATGCTGGCACCTGCAAGGTGCACAGTGCCAGCCAGCAGGCTCCAGGCAGGGGTCCTGGGTCCAGTGTTGGTACCGGGTAGTCCATGAACATCCCTCCTCGGCAAATGAGCTGCTCCAGGTGGAAAGCTGAAGCCATGTTATGCCTGAAGGGAACAGGGTCATAAGCAAGTTGTGAGAGGAGGTCGAATACTTGTTTCCTAAAGTTTCTTTTCTTCTTCTGTCAGAAAGAAGCTGGGTGAATTCTTCCAGACCAAATATGACTGGGATTTGCTGGCTGCCCGTTCCATCTGGGCCTTTGGGCCAGACGCCACTGGCCCAAACATCCTGGTAGACGATACGCTGCCCTCAGAGGTGAGGAACGCAGGCGGGGGGGCTCTGTTTCAGTGACACCTTTGACCTGTGGTGCCAAGATGTGCCCGCTCCTTCCAGAACCTGCAGCGAGGTCCTGATGCTGTCGGAGCGCTCCTTGGTTTGTTGGATCTCAGATCTGCTGTACTTCCTCCACCATACCCCTACACTGGCTAGCAAATAGCCTGTTATTCTTCAAGCGTTGCTATTTGGGCCAGCGTCCTGAAAATAGGCAACTAAATGTCCAGCCTTTCAAGATTACCAAAATAGGGACTCTTTTAATTTATAGCTTTAGGTGCCAGACTCTGAAGATGATGCTCCTGAGCTGTGAGAGGGAGGGATGGACGTCGGGGTTTAGGGGGACATTGCTGCTCTTCTAGGAACTGGCTTTTAAACCCTGGGGTCTGTCTGTTACTGCCTCGTGGCGCAGCTTTGGTCTCTGAAGCCATCTGTCTGTCTGTCTGTAGGTGGACAAGTCGCTGCTGGGCTCTGTGAAGGACAGCATTGTGCAGGGGTTTCAGTGGGGAACCAGGGAAGGGCCCCTCTGCGACGAGTGTAAGTAAAACCTGTGGAGAAATGGAGCTTAATAAGATCAATTAAATTCTTCCATCTCTAAACACTCAAGTGATTTTGCCGGTGCGGTCCCTCAGCGGCCAGTTCCCTGCTCACGCCACAGCTGGGGACAGCTCTGGGGACGGGTGACAAGGGAGGTCAAAGAACCTCCCCCTTCTTCCTGGCTGCAGATGCCACCCAGGCACTGGCACTGGCCTCTTGCCTCCAAACTCGGGGCTGTTGGCTGGCAACCTGGCTCCCCCAGACCTTGGCCCTGCTCCCCGTATTTCAGGTGCAGACACTGAGCACCCTGCAGGATAAACTGCTGAATTGTTTGTGTTTAATGTGCAGGATTAGGCCGTGGTCATGCTTTCCCTGCTCTAATTAAATCCAGAATGTCTTCTGGTGGCTCTAGGACTTTGCCTGGATGTTTGCTGTGTGTGCAGGGTCTCGGGGGGGGACACGGTTGGTGCTGGTGTGGCAGGGAACGTCCCCCTCCAGTCATTTTCTGTCATTTCTGCCCTTCCTCAGTGATCCGCAACGTGAAGTTTAAGATCCTGGATGCGGTGATTGCTCAGGAGCCCTTGCACCGGGGTGGAGGACAGATCATCCCGACGGCCCGGAGAGTGGTCTATTCTGCTTTCCTGATGGTGAGGACTGCGCTGTGCGTGACAAAGCCTGACCCTCGTGCCGGGCTGGCTCCTGTGGGCTCCAAGGAGCACAGATTGCACGTGTGCTGCGCTGTCTGCCCCAAGGATGTCAGTCAGAACCGACTCATTCATCCATTAACGTTTCCAGCGCCCTTGTGGGCTGGCAGACGGGTTTTACAAGCAGTCACGTTCCAATCTGGCTGGAAACTTGTGTGCATCTGCTCTGGCTCCCCCTTTTGCTACTGTTTGGCTTGCTGGGAAGGGTGGGCGTGGAGGAGAAGGAAGCATCTGACTCATGGCCAGGAGGAGAAAAGCTCCTTTCAGTGTCGGTTTGGGCAGCGCTGGGGCAGCAGGAACCCTTTCGTCCCCAGTCACGCGCTGCGTTTGACCAGAGCCTGCCCATCTCTGGCTCGTACTTGAACCGAATTGTGTTGGTGCTGCTGGAGGCTCAGTGGCTGGTGTCCCTTTCTCCTCGCAGGCCACCCCACGCTTGATGGAGCCCTACTACTTTGTGGAGGTGCAGGCTCCTGCCGACTGCGTGTCTGCGGTGTACACGGTCCTGGCCAGGCGGAGGTGAGGGCTCGCACCAGCTGCTGTCACCTTAGTGCTCCCTTGGGGTCTGGGTTGGTAGAGACTTTCACAGTCCTAGAACCGCTTGTAAAGCGAGGGGAGAGGTTGAAATCTGTCGGAACTGACACCTGAAAGCTTCCGTGAGTGATCCCAGCCCCTGTGCTGGGTGAGGAAGGGGTGTCCAGGATCACACCCAGACTTTGGTTTATGCCTCGTTCCTCCTGAGTGTCAGAGAGGAGGATAAATAAAGGGACCTGAGACCCCACCGGGAGCACTGTGTCCAGCTCTGGGGCCCCCAGAGAATAAGAAGGACATGGACCTGCTAGAGCAGATACAGAGGCGGCCATGGAGATGGTGCGAGGGCTGGAGCCCCTCTGCTGGGAGGACAGGCTGAGGGAGTTGGGGGGGTCAGCCTGGAGAAGAGAAGGCTCCGGGGAGACCTTAGAGCCCCTTCCAGTCCCTCAAGGGGCTCCAGGAG
>VXAK01026235.1:6092-43474 GCA_013399435.1 Arenaria interpres
TTTTTTTTTCTTTTTTTTTTTTCATCAAGGAACCCAGGTTTTCGACTTGAACTCCTGTGCTTTGATGTCAGAGATGAAGACACTGTGAATGTTCACGAACAGAGGGAGAGGGAGAAATTAGAGAGGGAGAAAAAATCACCCAAGAAATTCCAGAAATAGTATTTGATTACAGCAATCAGGTTTTGAATGTAGGATATGTTAGTTTTATAAAGCAATCTGACTGCCACTGTCCCATAATACTAGATGTGTCTTCCTAGTGCAGATTTTTGAGAGGAGAGACTGATAAAATTGGCTNCCACCGACTTCTTTCTTTCTCCATTCCTAAAACAAAAGCTCTAATAAATTGTGAACTTCCTTGAAATGTATTCAAAAGTAGTCTCCAGAATAGCATGCCCAACTTCTTTATATATATATAAAATTAAATGTTCATATATAAAGATAAAATTGAATTAAAGTTTTTTCCTCCAAAACCAGGAGCCAATTAACTTATTCATTTCCTTTTCTGATAGTTTACAACTTTACTGTAGATAACATTTTATTGATTAGTATCTTCCTGCAATTTATAACAGATTTTTTTGTACAAAAGCTATTCATAACTTCTAGATTATGAAAAAAAATTAGAAGCTAGATGGGTGCACATATTTCCACAAATATCATCAAGACAGTTTTGACATTTTTGGGGTGTATGCTAGCAGCCTGCCTGTGTTTTTGACAAAATCTATTGCATTTCAAGTAATGTTATTGGGTTCCTTTTCCTAGACTCCTTTTTCTGGATTTACTTATGGAAGTAGAATACCTCGTAGCAGAAAAATTATCATCTGCACTATTATGAGTAACTCTCAACTTCAGAGAAGTTTTAGATTTGTTTTCCCTGTTTTAGCTTTATTTTTCAGAGTATGTTACAGTTTACATGCTTGCTTTTGTTTTTCATTTCCAGCTTTACGTAATGCTGACGACAGAAGAAACAATATTGGTAATTTCTCTTAAGGAAGTGAGGATTCAATGTGTGCTATTGGAGGTATAGGAGTTGCAGTTTCTTACTGAAGGATTTGGAAAACGTCTCTTGTTGCTGCATGCTGCAAAAGAAGAGTTTTGAAGTATGATCTGTACACACACGGTGCAGCAATTACTGTCATTGCCATCACGGACTGTTTGTTACGAGTCTGCCTTGATATGTATTTGCCTTACATATGTGTGGCCAGCTTGCTTTCCTTTTAAGTGCACTGTACCAAAGAAAATGTCCCTGCCGTAAACAGTTCCACTCATAATATGAACGCTGTAGCACAAAACTATTCAGTGAATATATACTTTCAGTGAATATAACCTTTCTGAGGGCGATTTTCATATGGTATGTTATATTAGTCTACTAAATATTATTTAATACGGCTGTTGACATAATTAAACCATTTACTTGCTTTTATGTACAGGCACTGTCCTCATTTTCAGATATGATCATTCTAATCAAAATTTATTGAGGTATTTTTGCAGTGCTGTACTGTTGCATGACAATTTATCTGGCATTACTGACTTAATATGGAAAGTACCTATAACTTTTTGATGCTTGTGACTGTGGTATTTAGTTACAGCAGAGGCTGAACTTTAAAAAAACTGGTAACTGCAAGAACTTCGGGTTAAAACAAGTTTAAAATGTTTTTTATCTTTTCAATAGCCATGGTAACTAATGGGAAACTTTAAGAAGTGCAGTTCCCTGAAGCTGTTTTGTGCGACTCTTCAAAAATTAAATCCTAACTTGATAGAAATAAAATACATTGGTTTTGCTTAAGGTTTTCTGTTGTTCTGCCTCTTCTCCCTCCCCTGTTATTAAAAACAAGGAGTAAGATTTCACATTAATCTGAAAAGTATAAATGTTTCACGTCTGTTTTAAATGTCTTAAGTCATGTATTGATTTGGAAAAATAGATGATTTGTGCATACTGTGCCAGAAAGGCAATATGACATGTGATGTTCTTGTCATATACCACTGTAGTGAATCAGAGAATATCTCAAATTGGAAGGGATCCAAAAGGACCATCGAATCCAACTCCCTGCAGCTCACAGGGCTACCTAAAGGTAAACCGTATCACTAAGAGCATTGTCCAGGTACTCCTTGAACTCTAGCAGGCTTGGTGTCATGACCACTGCCCTGGGGAGCTTGTTCCAGCCACCAAACTCACCTTCTGTTTTGCTCACACAGTGATGCATATCATATAAGATTGTTTTCCTTCACTTCTATAGCAATGGGAAAGAATAGACACTAAGATTTGAAAACCCTTCATTGACCAGGAGAGGGTCAAACTGCTAATTCTTTCAGCTCCGCAGGCACAGCAGGTTGTAACAGGAGGGAAAGGTTAAGAGGAGACAGCCATTTATCCCACACACTCGTCCAATGTGTAACTGATGCTTTTTTCAAGGGAAGAAAGTTGGCCAGGGCCAGGACCTGTGATTGCTGTCTGCTTGCTCCTTTGTGAGCAAAATGTTGCTTGATGAAAGAATTCTTTTTTTTCTTAGCTTTGTGCTGTTGACTGAACCAGTATCTGTTTGATTAGAAACAAGGTATACGCCTTTCTGAGAGGACGTAGCAGCCAAATGAAAAAAAAAATTATCATTTTTTAAACTGAGTGGTAGATTTTGAAGTGTAATCAAGTGGTCTTGAGCACAATGTAATTACAATCAGTGATGTGTGCTGTCAGCACTCAGTTATCCCCACGTGGATTAGCGCAGCCGCTGATGTTGGTTAGCTCAAGCACAGCTCCTCATGAGTGATACAAAATTGCATCAGAAGACAGATTTAGCTGTCTATAGTGTAGCTGCTTTGCTGAGATCAAGGCCGGAGATGGTTAACTACTGTTTGACCTAGATAGTTCTGTGCCTGGCCCGTATTAGAGGATGTGCTGTGCTTTGACAGCTGGGAACCATGAATAGTAGGCTATGGGTACCGCATGTCTTGGTCAGGATGGGTTTGTGTTCGGTTGCTTCTGTTGGTCCTGCAGGACTCAGCAGCAAAACAAAACTGGTGCAGGCACCTGTGCAGGTCTTTGGAACAGGTGGCAGTTAAAGGGAGTTTGTTCAGTTGTAGTACAAAATGACGTAGCCCCAAATGAGAAAGCTGATGGGTTTTTCTTTTTTCTAATATTCATTAAAGCAGCGGTGTGTCATCTGTAGGTATGGGAAATTCCATAGTTGTTTGTTGAAGTTTGCCTAAAGATGAGATATCAGATAAGCACACAAGTGCACATCTCAGCCTGATAGTCAAATGCGGTTCAAAGAATTATAAAGGAACAGCTAACAGTATCTCTTGAAAGTGGAGAATTAATAGTGGTAGTAAATAAAAATGTATATACCGCACTGTAGTTTATCTTAGTTGTGGGCTTTTTAATTGAGCACTTCAGAGAGGTTTATGCTGCAGATGAAATTATTTCAGGACTATTTATTAAGGTCTCTTTATTGTTGCAGTATCTTCTGCAAGTGGCTATTGCGAGATGATTTACAGTCTTTGCAAGTCTGAAGCCTTTACCTTTTTAGATCCTTTCCTTAGGATACTTTCAATTTATATTTTGTATATTTATTCTTAACTATATCTTTACAGTTACTTTGGCACAAGAAGACACAGCCAGGATGCATAAGTAGTTTTATCTTAACTCTCTTTCTTTAATTTGATGTCAGAAACATACTTAGATTTGCATGGTGAAATTAAGTACAGAATATGTTGGACTTCAAAAATTAAGAATGTATGGACATTGGAAGTAAGGACAAGCAGCATGGAAGGACTACAGAGATGCTGTTCACCACTGCAGGGAGAAGATTCATGTGGCCAAAGCTCAATTAGAGTTCAAGCTGGCTAGCACTGTGAAGGACAACAACAAAGGGTTTTAAAAATACATTAACAACAAAAGGATTATCAGAGATAACATTGGTCTGTTGCTTGATGAGGTTGGTCACCTCACCAATAGAGTCATAGACAAAGGAGAGATGTTTAATGCCTTCTTCACCTCTGCCTTTAGCACCGATGATGGTCCCTGAGACCCCTGGAGCCCTGTGTTGAGAGACCGTGACTGGGGGGATGATAAACTTTCAGCTGATGCTGAACTTGTTTAAGACTTGGTGCTCCAGCTGGATGCACATAAATCTATGGGGCCTATGGAATTCACCCCTGGGGTGCTGAAAGAGCTGGCCAATGTCATCACGGGGACTCTCTCCCCTTTTTTTTAACCGTCTTGGGAGCCTGGAGAGGTCCCAGTCAATTGGAAGCTGGCGAACGTCCCAATTTTCAAGGATAAGAAAGAATTACAGACTTGTCGGTCTCGCTTCAGTGCCTGGTAAAACTATGGAGAAGGTTATTCTGGGACTTATTGAAAAGCACTTGAGAGACAATGCAGTCATTGGTTGTAGCCAGTATGGGTTCATTAGGGGAAAGTCTTCCTTAACCAACTTAATTTCCTTTTATGACAAGGTCATCCATCTAGCTCATCAAGGGAAGCCAGTGGATGTATTGTGGTTTTTTTTTTTTATTTTAGCAAAGCTTTTGATACTGTCTCTCACAGTATCATTCTGGACAAAATGTCTGGACAGAGCTTGACAAGTTCTTAATATGTTGGGTGAGCAATTGGCTGACAGGTCAGGCTCAAAGAATTATAATAAATGGGATTACACCAGTTACTAGGAGGGTTCCCCAGGGCTCAGTTTTAGGGGCAGTGCTCTTTAATGTTTTTATAAATGATCTGGACACAGGAAGGCATATTAAGTCTGACGATGTTACTAAATTAAGAGGAGCTGTGGACTCCCTTGGGGTAGACAGGCCTTACAGAGAGATCTGGATAGACTAGAGAGCTGCGCAATCACCAACTGTATGGAATGTAACTAGAGCAAGGGCTGGATTCTCCACCTGGGACGGGGTAATCCTGGATATATGTACAAATTAGGGGCCGAGAGGCTGGAGAGCAGCCTCGTGGAAAGAGATCGGGGGGTTTGGGTTGCTGGCAAGTTGACTATGAGTCAACGGTGTGCCCTGGCAGCCAGAAGGACCAACTGTGCCCTGGGGTGCATCAAGCACAGCACAGCTGGCTGGTCAAGGGAGGAAATTGTCCCACTTGACACTGCACTGGTGCAGCTCCACTTCCAGCACTGTGTGCAGTTTTGGGCACCCCAATATGAGAAGGACATTGAACTATTAGAATGTGTCCAGAGGAGGTAACTTAGTCCATTCAGCTTGGAGAAGAGAAGGCTGAGGGGTGACCTCATTGCTGTCTACAGCCTCCTAAAGCAGGGCAGCAGAGGGGGAGGTCTCCTGATCTCCTCTCTCTGGTGACCAGTGACAGGACATGAGGAAATGGAATGAAGCTGTTGGGTGAAGTTCAGACTGGACATTAGGAAAAGTCTCTTCACAGAGCGGGTGGTCAGTCGCTGGAACAGGTTCGCCAGGGCAGTGGTCACAGCATCAAGACTGTCAGAGTTCAAGGAGCACTTGGATGATGCCTTAGCCGTATGGTTTATTTTTTGGTAGTCCTGCAAGGCGTATGGAGTTGGACTCGATGGTCCTTACTGGTCCCTTCCATCTTGATATATTCTATAATTCTATGATTTTAACTTAGGGAAACATGAGCCTTTTCCATAACATCATTTCTATATAGAAAGGCAAATACTCAAAATGACTGGAGTAATTCACATTCAGCGTATCACTGCAAAAAGTAATGTAGTGTAATTCACAGGTAAATTACCTAACTGGATTTTTATAAGGTAACGAGGCATCTACTTCCCCTTGTTTTCTTTACTAAATATATTTTTTAGAATCCAGACCCTAGCATCAAGGCAATAAACACTGATAGATACTTGCGGGATTTAAAACCAGAAAAAAATCCCTTTCAGCAGGATTTTCGCTAGGGTGCGCTCAAAGAACGCGCCTTTCTCTTTTGGGGCCAGGACTGCGGAGCTGAGCAGCCCCCTCTAGATAAACCTGCTTTTGTCGGGGGCTTGGAGTAGGTGACTTCCACAGGCCCCTTCCGACACCAGCGGTTCTGTAACTCATTTAGCATGAGCAGTTTTGGTTTGTTTTTTTTTTCACAGAAGAGAATATGAAGTTATTTTCTGTAGGAACAAAGCTGTAAGCACAGGAGGCAGTATAAAATGAAGTGCAGTGAGAGGTCTGAGCTCATGTGGTTGATTGTGTCGGCTAGGGCATTAAAATGCTGAAATCAGTCTTCTATAATTTGAAAACTTAGGAATACAATTGCATGTCATTCTGATCCAAAATCTTTTTAAAAGACTTCCCAGAAATGTGTGTGAAAATAGCAATTTTTTTGTTGTTGTTGGGAAATAGTATTGAGGTGCATCAGGTTAGTTACTGGATGATCATCCTGTGAGCCTTAAACTTTCTGAAAAAGAGTATTATGGAGCCGAACAAATGTCTCTTGGCATTGGATCTTTAAGTATCTCTTTATTTTTGGGGGTAGTCCAGGTGGAGTCTCATGAGAGGGCTGATATTTGTATAGCCTTTTTGGAGTAGATTTTTCATGGCTTCTACTTACAGTTGTTCTTTTGAGATGGTGTTTATTCGGGAATGCCAGAGATGGAGTTCCATTCTCCCTTACGCTGGCAGTGGGAAGACACTTGGTCTTTTTAGCCTTCTGGGGAATCATGACGATCCCAGTGGATTTTGGTAGAACCAGCTGAGCTGTCTGACAAGGTGTGCAGGCAGCCAGAGAGACGAGACACGCAGAACTCTGTCGCAACCTTTCCTCTAATGTTTGTTAGCCTCCCGTCATGCCGTTGAATACTCATTTGACTTGCAAGCTCCAGTGAAAAATTCTTACCAGCTGCCATCTAGAAACACAGCAGGCAATACCGATGGACTGTGCAGAGGAATACAAAATAGCAGCGCTGTTTTATGACTCTGTTCACAGTAGATGAATGACATCCAAGCTTTGTCCCAAGGTCAAACCATTCGATACTCCTAACAATTTAAAATGTGCAAATGCACAACGCAGGTACCTTAATGTGAGAAATGATCCCGTTGTCTATCCTGATGGAGTTGGAGATCGGTGTGTGCGTTTTCACTCCAAAGTTACAGAAGTTTTTTTTGCTCATGTTAATTTCTTAAAGAAAAAAAATATCTCTTAGGCAAATTAGAGTATCTTCTGGGTGCTTCTTCATCTTCAATGTATTTATTCTCACAAAATATATTAAGAAGTTGGAAAACATTGCTTGCATTTACAGTTGGAAAATGAGACCCACAGTGAGTAGGGCTCAGACTTTTAAGCATAATTAGATTTTTTTTTTATTTGCACCCACTCAGTGAAAATGAGCCATGAAAGTAAATCCATCATAGCTTTTAATATGTAGTTAGAGTCACACAGGAAGTCTGTGATAGACTAGGTCCTTGGGCTGACATCCTTCACTGCTACTAAGCACAGGCCTGGCCCCCCCAAACTTGTACGTAGTTCTCCAAATTGCTGTTGTTTTGGTTGAGAACATAGGAGATTTTGTGGAGGATGATCTACGGAAGGAGGAGGATGATTCAATCTGAATTCTGACTGGTTTGGGTTAGATTTGGATGAGACCTTTGGCTCCCTAAATCCAGAGTTTAAATGACTTACGCAGATGCCTCTGGATTCCTCAGTCACTTAGGTTTTAGAGAGGTGCTCATGTACATGTTCAATGTTTCCAAAACCATACTGGGGTCTCTGGAGCAATATGGTCCATGGTGTGGACATGAAGTGTCTGTGAGTGTATCCGTATCAGAGGAGAGACTTCCCCGCTGATATGTAATTTATCCTGAGTTGTTAGTCCATCTGTACTAAAAGAAGCTATTGTAACAGGAGATGGGGAAGACCTACCTCAAAAATTCCCTTTGCTGGTGGACAAGATCATTGTCTGAAAGGTGAGAAAGCTCATTTCAAATCCCTGCTCCAAGTCAGGCAGAGCAAGGGGCTGGATTTAATACTCTTCACACTCTGAAATTATTGGCGACTGTATTTCCCATGAGGTTTCTTATGAGGCAGGATTTTCTCAGGATGCTGAGTGATGATGCTCTTTGGGAGAAGTGTTTACATGTGACTGCGGGGAGGCTCTGGAGTCATCAGGAGGAAAAAAAAAACAAAACCAAAC
Organism: Arenaria interpres; assembly: GCA_013399435.1. Lineage (NCBI taxonomy): Eukaryota > Metazoa > Chordata > Aves > Charadriiformes > Scolopacidae > Arenaria > Arenaria interpres. The sequence goes on from VXAK01026235.1 coordinate 14,192, forward strand.
CCCCAACTCTTAATAAACTTCATCCCAAATTTCTGTTCCTGGGAAGGCAGCTCTCTGGTTCTGGGAGCTGGTGCTCGCCAGGAGCCCTTTGTGGCCTCCTCCCTTTGTCCAACCGCAGGCTCATCCCTGACCTTGCTGGACAGGCTTCAGTGGAGGGTGAGCCAGTTTCTAACCAAATGGAGAGTATCTAGGCACAAACTGCTTTCCACTTGAGCACATAGTCAAAGACTTAATTCATATTTATGTGGCTGAAGAGGAGACCAAGAAGCCACCTGACTGACGGCATCCTGTGACAGTGGCATGGTTACCCCAGGGCACTGCTGGCAGACAGGGCAGGGAGGGAAGGCTCAAAACCCATTCATCTCCCTCAGAAGTCTGTGCCGGGCAGATCTGTGTCTAGTCTGGATTCTCTACCTGGAATATCTACTTAAGGAGAAACATGAGATGTACCAAGACTCTTTGGGATGCTGAGTGATTCAGTGAGCTGAATTTTAAAGATCACCAGCAACACTGATGCTCCATTTCAGTAATTTTTGAAGAAAAGAGGAAGATCCTAATTAGAAGACTGCATGTTGTTTATCTTGACATCCAAGGAATTACTATCCTAATATTCCGGTGGGGCTGGAAATAGCTCAGTTTATGAGTCCAGTCATTGAAAATATGATCACAGAAGCGAGAGACCATAATAACCTGAGGACAGTGCTGCTAATATTCCTGGTAAATGAAATGTAATTATGGTAGATGGAGGAGCAGATTTCCCCAATAAGAGCTTGCATGTCAGGAATATGTTTTGAATACACGATACTTTGCCTGTAAGGTCAGGAGTGATCCTCAAGAGTTTTACTGGATGATATAATGGAGTTTGTATATTGGCAGAGCTTATAGGATCAATAAGTAATGATACTGCACTGCAAGCTGTGAATTAACGATTGCTGCAAACAGTTGGCTGAGGTCGTTGTCACTCTAAGTGTGCAAATAAAAGAATTACAGCCTAGCTGTAACTTGTAATGCTCATTGCTAAAAGCTATGTTTGGAAATTTTCCTGGATACGATGTTTAAAAAAACCTATACAATCCCACATACTTAAAAAAAAAATTGTTTACAGCTTTAAAATTTTTATAAAATACAATTATATTAATGTCATATCTCAGGACATAATACCTGAAGCAGTAAATTCCCTGTCCTCTACCAGAAAGACAAAACCTCCATGCAGAAGTGCTAACTTCAGTTTTTGGGACCTGCCTTGCACAGCCTGGGAGACTGCGGGTGCATCAAGGAGTTTGGTTGGGAAAGAACCCAATTTCCTGTTTGGTATGAAATGAAGTTGAGAAGTACTAAAAATGGCAAGCAGCCCACCCAAAAATCTGCAGAGGAATTTACAGATGTGTGTGCTTTCAAATAAATTTATTTTACCGCAGCTAGTAGTGAGTCAAGTTTTAAACACAAAGTCTACAAAATTATCCCTAATCTTGTAACTTTGCCAAAAGTAAGCGAAACACAGATCGAGAGGTCTTTTGGGTGAGTATTTCTGGTGTCATCCTTAATCTGCTCAGCTTCAATAGCTGAAACCCAGTTAATGACTTAAAGTTACTAAAGACATTCCTTAAGTAAAACATTTTGATGTAGATGCTAAGAAAAAAATAGATGTGAGACACGGGACTTCTGTTTTTTGAAACATCAGAGCTGTTTGCAGGAGAGACCGTTTTTAAAGAATATTACAATTGTCTTGGAAATGCAATTTACTGAAAGTTAGGAAGGAAAGGTATTTTGTGGCTGCTGTCAATCTTGGTTTCTCTGGATCTTACATTTGGTACATTTTTTTGTGTTTATTTCTTCTCTCTGTATTTTAAAGCCCGTTTTAATCTAGTTTATGGAGGCTGCCAGTGAGAGGTGCTAAATAACCATCCTGGAGAGGCTGCAACTCCTGGAGCTGTGTCCTGCTGCAAGCCAAAAATTATGTTTAAGCATAAAAGCAAACCCCCAGGCAAAGGAAAGCTGTGAAAGCCCCTCTTTATAAAGCCAAAATTAAAGAATCGTCAGGATTTTACTCCTCAGAAGCAGCCAGGGTGGAAAAATTCTCGGGCAGTTTGAAGTCTGTGAGAGTGCAGTGGCTGGGAGGATTCAGCAGCATGAGATGTGCAAGGTCGGCTGGAGAGGATAAGGTCTCAGGCATGAGTAACCTGGGGGCAGAGAGGAGAGCTGCTGGGGTGGGCATGGCACGGTAGTAGTGAAAATATTGACCTTCCCAAGGTGGGGAGTTTCATAGTGTATTTTAAAGCTTAGATGCTGAATAGGAAGACTGTCTTGTCTTAGTTGACAAATATGCGAGAGATTCTTTTGATTTAGACAAGTTTAACAGTGTATTTTCTCACTGCGGACATTTTGTTTTATTTTAATTCTAGATATAATAGCATATCCTTCCTCTTTCATGTTAGCTGCTTGCTCACTAAGTCTTCTGGATGGGGACAGTCCCGTTGCAGCAAATGACAGAGACAGTATAAGAAAAAACTCCTTCACCAGCTGAAAGTCAGCAGTATTTTCTCTCTTTGTCAGAAGCAAAGGAGTACTTGAGTCCTGGCTCCTAAATGACAGTTTCCTACAGGTCCCTGGAGAGAAAGCCTTTTCTTCTCCTTTCTGAAGAAAAAAACAATGAAATAAAATGTGTAATTTCATTTCATTCTGCACAAATTGCTCCTCTGGGCACAATGAAACATTTTGTTCTCAGGCACGAGTGGGTCAGTGTGATCTCAACACTCATCTGCCATGTGAGGTTCATCCTTCAAGCTGCTGGAGATGATTTGTTCTGGGCTCCTGGGCTAATACCTCAGGCGTCCTAATGATGCCCTGGGACAGACAGCATCCGAATAACAGTCTTTACTTTACAGCTGGGGCTAAACAGCAAGGGACACTGCTCATGCCAAGTGGTTCATCTCCAGTAGGTGGGCAGGAGAATGGCTGAGCCTCATCCTGTCTTGGTGGCTGGAGGATGGTCCTCAGAACCTGATGGGGCAGGTCCATCTTCATTCGGGAAGAGGTGAGAATGGCCGCTAGCTCTTTGCCACTCAGGTAAATGCCCCAATTGCTCAGCTGGTGGTAGCTGGAGGGGATAATTTTCAAATAATTTGGGGGTGAAAACCAAGCCTTTTGGCAAAGAGGAAAAATAATCTCCAACTTTGTCTTCTTCTCTGCTGGTTCCCATTCAGGGCTGATGCCCAGCACTGGCTTCCTTTTTCTTTCTCTCCCTCTCCATGATTTCATTTGTAGGTCACGGGGGTCTGGTCCCCTTGCCTTAGTGTCTGCAGCCTTCAACAAGTTGCTGGCAGCAGCACGGGCACCCGTGTGGTTCATCCCAGAGGGATGCAACTCTTCCCTGGGAATGCAGTGCCAGGACAAAGCTGATTAACTGCAGGCCTTTGGTTTGTGTAGTGCAAACATAGCATGGACAACAGGCAGCGTTTGCCATCCTTTTGCAAAAGATTTGAATGTAAGAGCTCGTTGAACGCTGCTTGGGNCTCTTTGGTTTATCGAATTGCCCCTTTTTCATGCACCGATGCACAGTCTGTCGCATCTGCAGCGCCAAAGGAAGGCAGCAGGAGTGAGGGACCCCTGTAGTTCTGGGGGAACCTTGCTGGGGGCACCTGGCTGCCATGGAGCTGCCCGTAGCCCCCTGCCCCAGAGCTTGAGCCTGGAGGCAGCCACCGGGCTCCTGGGGCTCTTTGCAAAGCAGGGGCTCTCGCCTGGGGGCAGGGGGGGAGTTCCGTGTCCTTCCCCCACCCTGATAATGCTACTGCAGCATCACCTGTGAGGAAATTACATATGGATCTCAATGTTCTCAAAATTGCAATGTGACCCTGTGCTTTTAGTGCCGTGCAATTCCCACTGAGAAAATCCATGCTCTTCCAGGCTCCTGTTTGCTCTCTTGCGTTCACACGTGCACACACTCGCACTTCATCTCTTGCTTGCAGACTCTTTTAGCTCTTGCTTTCAGAGTGTCTCCTTCATGCAACATCTGTGGGTTTGGTCATTTTCCCCAGGTATATTGGCTTGCACCTTCTCTAGGTTAAACTTCACAGTTATTCTTTGTCTGTACGTGATTTGTAAACTTTTCAGGTCCTGTAGTGTTATTTCTCTGTCCTCACTTGTGAGTGTAACACTTCCCAGCCCCATATTGGCTCCAAACGCAGAATCCTATTTTCTATAAAGACTAATAAGAAGACATCAGCTTGGCATTCAGCTCGGATATCTCCCAGGACGCGTGCTGCTGACTAGACTGCTCTTCTGCTTTATGCCCTGAAGAAACGAAGCCGTGGCAAGCCGGTGGGGTGCCTTGCCTCACAGCCCAGGCTGTGAGCTCGTGGCTTGAGCTGCTCTCGATGAGCGTGGGGCAACCGGCTCAGCTGCGGGCGACTGGGTCCCCGCAGTGGGGGTTCAGGCTGGGCCCCTCGATCTGTCGCTGGTGTTAAAAGCCGGATTAGCCCCGACGGACCCGCGAGGAGTGTAGGGATCTCTGACCCTTCCTGACCGAGCCTGAAAGCCCAATGTGGTGGGGAGACAACTCCACTGGAGCTGTTGGTACCGGGGGGAGCTTTTAGCCTTTTGCAGTGCTTCAAGGTTATGTACTAGCGTTTTTATTCAGTGGCATGGCAGCAGCCTGGCCAGGCACACTAAGCAGGAAGGCCCTGTGTTTAAAATGTAAAAGTGGAAGGAGCTGTAGTTGGAGGAGAGAGGGGAGACCCAGTGGTCCTGAACTCGGGACTTGAACCTGTTTGGAACTTCTTCCTCGCGCTTCGCTGGCACCTGTGTGGGCCCTGGGATCTCTGCCTGCCCACGTTCAGCGCTGGAACAAGGACGGTATTTTTCTGTGGCTGGGAGTGATGAAAAATAACCTTCCTGAGCCTAATATGAGCAGCCGTCAAAGACTGAAATTTTGCCATTTTGTAAGAGATGGGGTAGGCATGGCAATTACTGTCTCAGGACTAGGACTCACTTCAGGCTTGCACAAAAATTGAGTAGGCGGTAGGAGCCAGAGCTGTGGGCAATTACATGGGTGAGTCTGTGCATACACATCCGTGCTGAGGCTCTTTACTTCAAAGGTAAAGCACATCTTGCTGGGTGCATAAAGTATGATAATTCCCCAAATGGCAGATTTGAGCAGGAAAAGGGCTCATTTAGTGTAATTCTACCCTTTATTTTCACAAGGGCTGGATAAATATATTAGCAGCCAGGAGCTCTTTTGTACTTGTTGCTGATGGATGTGCTTGTCCGCTTTGTGTTTGTATGGCTTCACAGGTCCCATGGAGTTACAGAGATGGAGAGCTGATATTTACCTTCAGGGGCCTCAGGGGATGGAGGACAGAAATGGGCTGGGGTCAACTGGGAGCTCTCCCAGGAAGGAGGAGAGCACAGCAGGGAACCTCTGCATTACGTCTCCACTCCCCTGGGTGTTAGTGCTGGGGGGATTTTGCCTCCAGCGTGGTCAGGCAGCAGTATTGATAACCATCCCAAGGGAGGGATGGGGGAGTCCAACCACGTACCACTGAGGCCGCCCATTTTCACTTTTGCTGCCTGGGATTTTTGTCTGCTCTGCAGTTTGCTTCTCTTCTCTTTCCTCTTCCCCCTTCCCCCTCTCTCACAGCTTTGCTGCGGCCTTTCTCTCGCTGGCTGGGGCTGTCTTAAGAGGTTTAAGGAAGGACTCGGTGCTGCTGGCCAAGAGCAGCTTGACCAAGAGCAGCCACATTGAAAGGAGATGAAGTAACTCCCAAGTCTTCGTGACTCAAGGGCAGCTGCACGGGTTGCTGGGTCCAAGTTCTGTTTGTGAAGGACTCCAATCCCAAGATGCTGCAGAAGTTCTCCTGGAGACCCCTCATGGTACTGGTTTGGTGTTCTGGCTGTGCAGGTGAGGAGGGATAAAAGCTCTGGATGCAGGTGACGTTAGCCTTCATTGCAGACTGCAGAGGTCTGCATCACTAAATAAGCCCATGGTTATTCCTCCTCTGCTGGGGCGTCCTGGTGCATCCTGCTTCTGCACCATTGGCTTTTACTGCCCTCCCACTCAGGTTTCCCATGCAGGCTTGTGGTCCCATGGTAGCTGCCCCCACCAGCCCTGCTACCAATTTGCTTCCCTCTGTGTCCCCCAGCTGCCGCTCAGCCTGGAGCAAACCCATGGAGAGGTGAAAGCATGGGGTGGCCTCGGCAGTATCGTGGTGGTGGTCAGGGCCTGGCATGGCAGTGTGGCAGCTGATCTGAGCTCTCATCTCTCTCCCTGGGTTGAAAACACTTGATAGACATTTGAGAAAAGGAAAAAAAGAAGGAGGAGAAGAAAGACATTGGAAACGCTTTAAAAAAAAAAAAAAGACCTGTCCAGGACTAGGTTATGAAATGTATTCGGTTAAAAATAGAAGAAATACTTTAATAAACGCAAGTCAATATTGTAGCAGATTAACTTCTGAAAACCCGAGGTAAGAACTGAGTTACACTTATTAGGATATGATGGAGATTTAAGTGAGACATTAAAGAGATGTGTTCTGAGTAATATATTGGATTTGCTGTAATTTTATTAAGTCAGAGGCAGGCCTGGCACCGTGCCTTCCTTCACTTTGCTACTGCATCATACGAGCACTTGATGTTGTCAAACAAGGGAAAGGAGCAGGCACCAAGGATGGATTTTTAATTTCATATTATCACAGTTTGGCCCAAGGAAAGGTGATGGCTTAAAGGGGCTAAAATCAGGCCTGAAACCCATCTAAATAGAAAAAAGACAGTTTTTACATCCTTGGATATTACTGGCATTGCTATCCAGCTCCCTAGAAACAGATTTATGTTTAAATCACAGCACTCTGCTCAGTGAGAATGGTAGTTTTAGACTTGCAACAAAGGTCTTTTGTGCTGTGCTCCTCTTAAAAACATGACTTTAGGGTCTCCTCTATTCACTTATGGTTACGCTCGGTCCATTGGAAAAGCCCGTGCTGCCACGGTGCCTCCCGTACGACGGCAGAGGGACGCGGTGAGAAAACAAAGAAAAACTCTAATCTGCATCAAGCCATAATGAAACTAAATTTTGCCTTAACTGCGTTGGGTTCTTCTGCCATCACACGCCAGAGGCTTTTTTTCCTAATTGAAAATGATAGCTCCCCGGGTGCCGGGGAGTCATGTGGCAGCTTTTTATTGCCGGGTGGATTATGTGCCCGCTATATTTCACACACTGCCTGGAGAAATGTGGCAGATTTTATTGATATGAGGGACAGTCCCTCATCTTTTTTTTTCCGTCTCTCTCTTATGCTTGTGTCCTTAGTGTAGCTCATTTCCAATTTTATTAACATCTGGGATGTGGTAGAAAGGCTTCAATACAAAAATCAGCAGAGAGCTCAAGAAGAAAAATTCCCCGATGCTTGGATTACAGGGATGTGCATGCATGCGCTTCCACTATTTTAGAAAAGGAAAATTTGGGAGAAAAAAAAAAAAATCCCCTGAATTTTTTTGGCCATGAAAAAGTTAAAGAAAAGAAATTAATCTGTCCTCAAAAAGGTTAATTTAGTCTATCAAACCAAGGAGATTAATGGAAGTGCAAAACCTAATATAGTTTAGAAACTAAGTCAGCTTTAGAAAGCAAGATAAGGCTAATGACAAAATAAATCATTTTATAACCATTTAACAAGAGGAGTTTATGACTAATGAGATACTGGGTGGGTGTCCCTTTTCTAGCTGTGGCCGTGCCCCACTGAGGATGGGCCAGCAGCTCCCTGTTCCCGGGACAGCCACTGGGATTGCATCCTTGTGTCCTGCCAGGGACACGCCAAGACAGGGGGATGCTCTACCCAGCATCACCAGCCACGAGCAGCAGGGCTGTGGGCCAAAAGTTCACTGCATCTGCGTGAACCTGAAGTAGTTGGTGACAAGTTGACCGTGAGGCAGCAGTGTGCCCTTGTGGCCAAGAAGGCCAATAGTCTCCCAAGGTGCATTAAAAAGAGCGTGGCCAGTAGATCGAGGGAGGCCATCCTCTCCCTCTATTCTGCCCTGGTGAGGCCCCATCTGTAGTACCGTGTCCAGTTCTGGGCTCCCCGGTTCAAGAAAGACAGGGAACTGCTGGCGAGGGTATAGCAAAGGGCTACAAAGATGGTCAAGAGAAATGAGCTCTTCTCAGTGGTGCCTGCTGGCAGAAGAAGAGGCAATGGGCACAAGCTAGAAATTCCACCTCAGCACGAGGAAAAACTTTTTACTTTGAGGATGACAGAGCACTGGAACAGGCTGCCCAGAGAGGGTGTGGAGTCTCCTTCTCTGGAGATATTAAAAACCCGTCTGGATGTGTTTCTGTCCAGCCTGCTCTAGGTGATCTTGCTTTGGCAGGGTGGTTGGACTAGACGATCTCCGAAGGTCCCTTCCAACCCCTACCATTCTGTGTTTCTGTGAAAAAATGGGGTTCCCCTCAAGATATCCTGGGGTGGTGGTCTCAAATGCTGACCTGCATTGCACCCTGCCAGTACTAGGCAGGCACAGGGAGAGAGTGGAAGGGAAAAGGACACCTTGTAAATGGATAAACCCTATGTAAGAACTCCTGGAGCTGGGCTGAAGTGCTATGAGCTGCTTCGGCCTGTCCTGCTTGTGCTGAACCCCAGGCATTGTCTACCAGTCACTCGAGTATCCAGCAATGTCTACGGTGGCATCACTTCAGGCACCAGCCAGTATTGAGGTGGTGATGAGATTGTCCACATCCTTGGAATAGCATCTTGAGCTTCTGGCCTCCCTCCCAGCACAGTGGCCAATCCCCAGGGTAGGGGACACGGAGGCTGGAAGATGCTTTGATCACTCACCATCTCTCTCTGCTTTATATAAATAACTGAATGCCCATTGGGGCAGGGACTGGTGACATGATCCTCCCCACCCTGGTCACCTTCTTTCATGTTCTCATGCTCTCTCTCTCTCTCAGCTAATGAATATTTATTTAGACAAAGCGAAGCAGCGCTTTTAACAAATTGTCTTGGGCAAAACTCAGCCTTAATTGGGTATGTGTTTCCAGAGCACTTTACTGTCCTCTGCTCAGGGTAAATGTACGGAGGTGTAATATTGCAGTGGCTCTTCATATTAAGCCATGGGAATTGCTCAAGAATGCATTTTTCTGCCTTTAAATCTGAATTAACACTGCCCTATTTAGTGAAGGGCTCTTCTATGACAACTGGAGAGTGGAAGGAAGGACTTACTTTTTTGTTTCATTTTCCCCTTAAAGTGCCTGTTCCAGATTCCTCTGACATTAAATAGCAAGTTTGGGCATTGGATCATTTCATAAATGAATCCTATTGCTGCATCTCCAAACTTGTAGGAGGTCATCGGAGTAAATCCAGAAGCTGCCAGAAGGATCGTGCCCTTCAGACACCGGAGGCGTTTGCAGCGCAGACCCCAGGGTGGTTTCCTTCAAGTTCCCAGTCTTGCTTTACAGCCAGAATCTGAAACTCTTGCAACACAACCCCCTCTAACACCAGCACAGGTAGTCCTGGACCGGCTTAAATAGCATCAATCAAAGCAGCACACAGCCCCGCAGCACTGCGAGAGCTCAGCAAGAACCCCTGGCTCTTTTAGGGGCTGGTACTAAGGTAGTGATGGTGATATATAAATATATGTGGATATACATATATGCATGTGTATGTATGGTTTATGTGCGTGTGTATATATACACATGTTTATCACAGTAGTGAAGGCAAGATCCATCCTGTTGGACTTGTGCAGCCACCTGCACTGCCGGGCGCAGCTCGCCGCCGGCAGAAGCAGTAGCTGCTGGCTTTCCTCAGCTTGCCCGCTCACAGGAGCTGCAGGGGAGCAGCCATTTTTGTCAGAGCCTTTTGAAAATCACCTGCTGCATTTTCTACCAACAGTAAGTTAAACAGGCGCTCATTAGTTGGCCAAATTTGCAAAGCCATCCTTAGTTCTTCTCCCTTGGTGTCCCTTTGGAGGGATGCCCTGGCTGGTCCATAAAGGTCTCGGTCACAGGAGCAGAGCCGGTGGGTGAAGCCGAAATCCCGGCTGCCCCCTGAACAGAGGGCAGAGCCTTCTAGACTGAGCTACAATCATCACTCATTGATTTCTCTTCCTGAAAGTCCAGGTCGCCCCTGGTGTATTCACTTACTTTCAAATGTCCTTTTAATCATAGATTTGGGTGAGTTATGTGGCTATTCCACACCAAATGGTCTGAGGGCCCGACAATTTATACACACACAACTTGTGTAACATTTACAGATCTATTGCCTTTTTCCTGTCTTGTAGAGATTCATGTGTATTTTTCTGCATGAGACATATTTAAAACGGAAAATAAAAATAACACATTAATCCTTTCCTTCCTCTGCCTCCCAGATGAGCAAAACTGTTGGAGGAAACTCAAAACCGTTCCTTAATTTATGGAGAAATGCAGAAGCCTAAATCAAGCTCTGAGAAGATTAGGTTACAGGCTTTCAGTGGAAAAACTTTAGGGAGACCAATTCTGCGAGCTGCTGAAAGCTTGGAGTTGTTGAACCGCCTGAGCTGCCGCAGACACCTCTTCCCTCCAGGATGAGACTAAAGGAAACTATTGCCTTCCCCATGGAAAATGCCAAGGTGGTACAAATGCCAGTGCAGATCTCATGCCCATGTGAAGAGCTGCTGTGGATGCCAGCCCTGGTACCCACCATGCCTCACCCTGGAGCTTGGCGCCGTAGGGTGGAGGAATCTGCAAGACCAATGTGCCGAGCAGGTTTGAAGGCTTTGGTTTCTGCGTACCATTCTTTACAACCGACCAGAGCAAAGGCTGCTGCACACCCAACATGGGACAACCACCTAGAGAGATAAGCCCCAGCAGATGGTGGCCTCCTGGGAAGGCAACGATGTTGGTTGTCTTTAATTTTTCAAACGTTTCCTGTTACTGCTCCTGTGTAAGAGCGGTGGGGATACCTGGGCAGTGCTGCCACGTATGAAGCTGCTAATCTAACAAGAGAAATAGGCCAGGAGTGCAGCAAATGTTTTTCTGCCTCTCCGAGGCACCGCAGCGTGTTCTATCAGAGGAGAACAAGCTGGGAGCAATAGACATAACAGGATTAAAATGGTGCTGCTCTGTCATTTTCCACGCTAAGCCGAGTGCCTGAGAATTGCTGAAATACGGCTGAAATGCTGCTGCGCTACATCTTGTTTAAAAAAGTGATTTGTTAAAAGGAAACCCCCGAATAACTGAGTCTGGTCCATTAAAATAATATGTAAACACTGGTCCCACAGTTTAACCGTCACACATTTTGATAGCCTTTAGGAACTGAAAGGCAATTCTTGCCCCTCTCTCTATTATCATATAACCTCATCAGAAGATAAACACCCTCCTTACCCCCAAACATTTTGCAATTTGCATTTAGATTGTTCGGTGCCAACGTTCAGGATAAGATACTTCCCAGCTCTGTCAAACAAAACCTGATTGTCATTTAGCAGCGTGGCAGTCAATTTATGTTTCCATTAATGCAGATCCCAGGCAATTATCTGGGGAGGGGAGGGGGGAAACCTTAACAAATTGCCCCCCCTGCCTGCTAAGCTGATTTTCCAGTAGGCAACTGGAGGGCAAATTTGACATACCCATGAGGAGGAGCAAGTAAATGCCTTTCTGCTACCCCTGGGGAGAAGGAAAAAGGGCGGGGGGGCAAGCTCACAGACCCCTTGGCTGTGCAGCATCGCTCATAAGAGCTGTCCCTGAGCATCTTACTGAGGCAGTGGTGATGTGGGGCAGGGACCTGACACTTGGGTCAGGGATGGCAATGGGGACCTGTCAGGCTTCGACTCCCAGCCTGATGCAGTGATGGAGCTGGGGCCCCAGCAAGTTTCCTCGGGGCTGGTACGACATGTGTCTGCCCAGCCAGGCACTGTCCTGTCCCCATAGTCCTCTGGGCTGTGCCTGCATGCTCCTTGGGGATCCCAGCCCTCCTTGGCCAGGTGGGACAGCAGAGGACATGTCCTCCTGATGATGGGACTGCCCTCCACCGCTGCTACTCATACCCAAAGCTGCACGCCTGGGGCCTGATGGTGGGTTGCATGTGCCGACATAGTTAGCATCAGCTTTAGCAAGCTCTTGTGCAGATGGGAAATGCAAATTCAATATGATTTCCTTCTCTGACAGTAAGTTGAAGACACTCCTCCCTTCCCTCCTGTCTTAATGTCTCATTTCTCCTCTGCCCCACCACTTAGCTGTGCTCCCTGTCACTGCAGAGCTCCTCATAGGGTGCACCTGGGCAACAGCAACCTTGCCACTGAAGGAATCTCCCCCATTGCTCATCCCCATATTTTCCTGGGGGGCAGCCAGCACCTTGCCCGTCTGCACAGCACCGGTGGCACTGACTGAGCCCAGGGTTTCCCTTGGCATGGTGTTTCCCCATAGACACCCCTAACTAAAAAGCCAACCCCCTCTTTCCAATGCCTTCCCTGAGAGGAGCAGCCAGGTACCGCCAGGGTGGCCCCACTCCCTGGCGGAACTCATTGCTCTGTGGGCTTCTACACACATGCACGTACATACACCTGCACACAGGAGGTTTCAAAGCTCATAATCCTGCACATAAGACCATTTCTTTTGCCTTTTCTACAACACCATGTCACATCTCAGCTGATGTGAAAGAGCCATTTTGTGTTGGAAACACCTTTCAGTGGCTTCCTTGCCAAATTTGTGGGACGCTGGTTGACTTTCCCTGGAGCTGCAGGAGTCTCCATGAGGTGGGAGTAAAGAAGAGAGACAAGTGGGGATGGGCTCACCTGCAACTGAGCTGTACCTATGAACATGGGGGGAACACGAAATGTGCTACTGGGAGGGGTGAGGGGTCAAGAGGACACCCCTTGGTGCAAGGCCCTTGGTGACCTGGCCCATGGCCCCTCCACAGCAGCACGGGGCAGGTGGTGCTGCTTGGAGGGTGAGAAAAATCAGGTCATGTTCTGAAGGGAGGGGAGACACCCGCACCCCAGTAATTGGAAATACATCTGCGACTGCTTGGAAAGTTATTTTTGCTACATGAAAGGCTGGGATGAGAGGACAGGGCCTTCTCCAGACTGTATCACCTCTTGGCTTCCCTGCTAGTACAGATCATTTATTTGGTTTGGCAACGACTAGCCAAGCTGTGTAGCTGCCAGGTTCACCATGTTATAAGGAGCTGCTGATGTCAGGAAGAGCTTTTGGCCGCAGGAAAGCCCTGCAGATGTTGTCCAGGTGGTTCTGCTCTCCACGAGCGTTTAGGAATAGTCAAGCCATGTAACAATTTTATGATGATTATTTTTCTTTCGAAACATGACTGGGATTCCTGTCAGGTGCTGGAGCAGGAGCAAAGGGCGGCGTGTGGTGTGAAGGCTGGGCGAGGTGTGCGGCGTGTGCTGGCAGCGCGGGATGGAGAGCTGCCAGGGGAGCAAGACCCAGCAAAGCGTGGAGGGGACCGGAGCTCCAGACCAGCTTGGAAATAGCTGGCAGGCTCCTCCACACGGCATTTTGCACCGTGCTGCTTGTCAGGCAGGGCGGCCGGTGAGGCTGAGCAGAGGGAGAGATGTTGCCTGCCCACGTTCAAATTCTTGCCGTTCCCATGTTTTAAGATTTTGACTCAGGAGCCAACTGAGGCAGAGAGAGACTCGTGCCACCTCGCTCGAGGGGTGGCTGCCTAGAGCAAAGACATCCCTGCAATCTAGTGAAGCACAGCTACGTGCTCCAGACTCTGGCAATGAATGTCCACCACCTGTGGGTACCCTTTCCTCAAAGGCATCTCAAAGGCATCTCCCAGCTGAATGAAGGCAAATGCGTCCAGACCCAGCACATGCTCTCTTGCAGCTGCTCTGCACCCTGCTGCTGATTGGGAAGCTCAGGTCATGTGCAAAAATGGGCTTACACCCTTCACCTGGACTAGAGGGGCATTCGTGGTGCCTGGGGTACAACTTACTCCTTCCCTATCTCCCAGTTCCTTGGCTGTACATAGACTGGAGAACATGTGGACCCTGTCGGCACTGTGCCCAAGCCATCTCGGACAGGAGGAAGGGGGTCTTCCTCTGCCCACAAATGTGTTCACCCCACCAGGGGACCTCTGAGCAGTGACGGTTAGCTTTCTGGGCTGTGAGCACACATTGTCAGCTCCTGTCCAGCTTTTCATCCACCAGTACCCTCAAGTCCTTCTTGGCAGGGCTGCTCTCAATCCCTTCATCCCCCAGCCTGTGTTGATACCAGGAGCTGCCCTGGACCAGGTGCAAGACTTTGCACTTGGCCTTGTTGAACCTCATGAGGTTCATATGGGCCCACCTTCAGGTCCCTCAGATGGCATCCTGTCCCTCAGGCTTGTCAACAGCACCACTCAGCTTGGTGTCATGTGCAAACTTGCTGAGGGTGCACTTAATCTCACTGTCTCCGTCATTGATGAAGATATTGAACAGTACTGGTCCCCATATAAACCCCTGAGGGACACCACTCATCACTGATCTCCATCTGGACATTGAGCCATTGACCACTGCCTTCTGAATGTGACCATCTAACCAATTCATCATCCACTGAACAGTCCACCCATCAAAGCCATCTCTCTCCAATGCAGAAAGAAGGATGTTGTGGGGGACCATGTCCAAGGCCTTACAGAAGTCAGGACAGATGACATCCATAGCTCTTCCCTTGTCCACTGATGTAGTCACTCCATCATGGAAGGCCACTACGTTGGTCAGACAAGACTTGCCCTTGGTGAAGCCACACTGGCTGTCTTGAATCACCTCCTTGTCCTCCATGTGCCTTATCATAGTTTCTGGGAGGATCTGTTCCATGATCTTCACAGGCACAGAGGTGAGGCTGACAGGTCAGTATTTCCCAGGGTCCTCCTTTCTACTCTTTTTAAAAATGGGTGTAATGTTTCCCTTTTTTCAGCCATGGGGGACTTCACCTGATTGCCACGACTTTTTAAATATCATGGAGAGTGGCTTGGCAACTACATCAGCCATTTCCCTCAGGACTCTGGGATGCATCTCGTCAGGCACCATAGACTTCTGTATGTTCAGGTTCCTCAGGTGGTCACCAACCTGATCTTCTCTTAGAGCTGGAGGGACTTTGTTCCATTAGTCCCTGCCTTGCAGCCTGTTCACTTGAGAGGTGTGGGAAGAGAGGCTGCCAGTAAAGACTGAGGCAAAAAAAGTTGCAAAGAACTCCAGCCTCCTCCTCATCCTTTGTTACCAATTTGCCATTTTTGCTCACCAGGGCGGTACACTTTCTTTGACCTTGCTTTTCTGGCTGGTATACCTGGAGAAGCCCTTATTATTTTTTGTGTCACTCACCAAGTTCAGCTCCATCTGTGCCTTGGCCTTCCTGACCCTATCCCTGCACAGCCGAGCAGCATCCCTATACTCTTCCCAGGACACCTCTGCCTGTTTCCACTGCCTGTGCCTCTCTCTCTTGCCCTTTAATTTGACCATCAGGTCTCAACTCAGCCATGCTGGTCTCTTGCCTTCCTTTCTTGATTTCTTACACCTGGGGATCGCGAGCTCTTGCGCGCTTGGGAAAGCGTCCTTAAAGATCTGCCAGCTCTGTTCTGCTCCCTGAGGGCAGTTTCACAGGGGGTTCTATTGATGAACTTCTTGAAGAGCTGGAAGTTTGCTTTCCTAAAATGTAGAATGTAGGGTTGGCTCAAAAGAAGCAGGGTTTGCAGAGGGGTCTTCCCTGTTTTCTTTGCAACCCTCAAAGCCACTTACATTGCTTGTTCACTTTGCCGTCTAGTAGAGAGAGAAACCTCAGTCAAGTTGCCTTAATGTTTATTTTATTTAAAGAATCAGAAACACAGTCATTGTAGTTCATTTGTACTCATATCTGCCAACATCTCCTAAATCACGTTAACATTCATGTATAACAAAAACAATTTCTGAGCTGTGCAAAGTTCAAAGGAATTGTTCAATTACTTGAACCCAATTTTAGAAGAGCAAACCTGGCATTTTACAAACTGAGGCCTCCAGAAGGAGTCTTTTCTTTTTTTCCCCCCACTGTAGGAGATGCAGATGCCCCCTTCTCCCCCCTTCCCTGGTATGACAGGTGAAAATTAGACCACAGTACGAGTCGAACCTCTCTCAGTCCAGGACTTTCCAAATGACACCGGGTCACGTTTTCATATCACTGAGCTGTATTAAGTTCTGCACTTGTGCTCCTGGCATGGGAGTGATTTGTCCAAGAAGATTACTCGGTAACCCAAACTGTGACGATAAGCAATAAACAGGGGCCAGAAACAGCTGTTATCAAAATAGAAACACCCACCCCCTCCAAATATTTTTCATTGCAGGAGGTATGACTGGAAGGGTTGTTGTCCATTAAAAAAACCATCATCCTCCCTGCAAAACATATTTTAAAGCACTGATTTCACAACACGACATATGCGTGTTTTCCTTGATCTTCTCACACACCAACTTTTGTCCTGTTAGAGTTAAGCATGAAAAGGTGGAAATCTGGAACCATTTTAGATCTGGCTAAACACAATAGGCAGCAAGCAAGCCGTCATCCTGTTTCGTTTTTCTGAGTGTAGTAAATACACCCACGGAACAGAATTTTAAGAGAGCTTTAACCACTGTAACTTGTCAGAAAAAATCTCCTCATCTCTGACAGACCTAGCCCAGAATTTTTATTGGAATTGATAACACGCATTTTGGTGTTGCTGACTTGCTAACTGTGCATGCGGTTTACTGTTTGAGGTGCAGTGACACCAGTTCTGATCTGGACCAAATAAGTGGACAGATATGGCTCTAGTCTCAAGCAAGTCTTTCCAGAAGACATTTCTGCAGTCTCTTATTGGTTATAAAAAGGCAATTTCCTCTCAACAGTAACTAAACTTTTAGTGGCTGACTCATTACAATCTGGAATATGAACAAATGCGGCAACGTTAAGTATAAAAAGAAACACCCTGAAAATGATGCCTCCCTGTTTGAAGGTGCGATACTTGGCCATGGACTGTGTTTCTGGAATCGGTTTGTTACATATGACAGCAAGAAGAAACTTATTTTACAGAGAACAAAGTCACGGAGCTGAACTTAAACAGGAACGCTCACTTACATGGGTTTTGATATGTACTAGTATACACGGCTTGAATGAAAACAAAACTTACACCTTCGCATATGAAATACTGGTAACGCAGTAATGATGTTCACCCACTGGGCCTCTTCCTTTTAATAAGATCATCTCCAGGTTACAGTGCCTCCGACATGCTTTTAAACGACCACCACATGTGGGCTTTGGCCAACAGCCAGCCGCTGGCAGAGGCAAGGTACGGATACAGCTACGAAAAGCCTTTCATCACGTTTCATTCCTCAAGAGCCGGTGTCTTTTTAAATACTCTCACAATCATATTGTGGAATGTTTTTCTCATTCTGCTTCATACGGATAACCGGCTAAACTCGCTTTACATTTATTGCACCTTTAAGTCCCTGGTAGATGGAAGCTTATATTGCCTGATACGGTTTGTATGGTAGCTCGACCATGTTAAGAAATCGAACAGTCTCCAGAACTGTACATTTCTACAATAAGAAATCACATCTCGGTAATGCTAATTACAGCCGTCGCAGATCAGCTCTCGTCTCTGTGATGCACCAGCAGAGGAAAACTCCACGGTCCCTGCGCGTGCTAGAACCTGCAGTGTTCTTCTTATTGCCATGAAAAAGTCAATTAAAACGACTCCTCTGGGAATTACTTCCAATTCTGGAGTAATTATCACTCTCCAGACAGAACGCTGTGCTTCAGCATGCGTCTTCAGCCACTCTAAATACGTAGGAGAGAGCGAGTGTGTGCATGTTGCACAGACATGCTCCCCTACGTATATTTATTGGTGACTGAGCAGCTTTTTCTCTTTTCCTCTATGAAGCACGAACAAGCAGTCTGATCTCGATCTTCAGGTACGTTTCTAATTTCATATGTTGAACACAAATCTTGTTGCAGCCTCTCTGTTTAACCAAATCAAATCTTTAACCATTAAAAAAAATAGCACCAGATGTATGAAAAAGAGGAAATGTCTGATCTAGTAGGAATATATATAAAGTAGAGCAATTTTTACAGTAAAAAGGTACGTCATACAAAAAAGCGATGGAAAGTGATACCGAAGGACAAAAATCCATGCTGCATATACTAAGGGCAGAAGACAGGCAAAAGGGATTCTGCTCAAATAACCACAGTTTAATGGTGGAGCTGTACTTCCTCCAGGACCTCCCCGGCGGCAGCGCCGGGACTCCGGATGGTATGGGACTCTGAGCACTATCACACTCACTGACAAACTTGCGCAGCATATCTTTGAGGTATATAGAAAGCATGACATTAACATTTTGGACTCTTCATTCTTTCTTGCACGATGATGCACCGATCTTTAGCTGGGGTTTCCTCCTCCCTCCCCCTCCCGCTTTTTCCCTCGGGAAAAACAAAATCCCATTTTAAGAGCTTCCTAGCACACCTCCTTGAACTCTCAAATCCGTCTTGCATAGGCCAGTAATAAGAACACTGCAGCTCTGACAAATAAGTTACAGCAATATAACAACTTTCCTCTTAACTTTTTTTTTTTTTTTAAAGATATCTTCTCTATAATTTACACAAAGGGTTAACAGCCAGAGTTTAGGTTACGTACAGTCCAGATGGGCGTCCTTTCAGTCTGTGATTCCAGGTGGAAGGCACTACTTCAACATACCACTGTATGCACCGCACACGGTCTCAGGAGCACAGCGGGACACTGCGTCTCCGGAGCTGTAGACTGAAGGGCCTGGGGGGAGTCTTTGGAAATAAAAATGGCAGTGGTTATCAGTCCAGTTTCCCTTTGCTGTCTCTTCTTGTGCTATGCAGTTTCCCCTGAAAGCTCCTCCAGTTGGGAGAGCGGCGAGCCGTCCTCAGAAGCTCTCCACAAAGCTCCCCGGGAAGAGGCCCGTCCTGCCGTTCCTCTGCAATGTCCCTTTGTACCAGCCGTCCTCCCGTTTCTTGTGCACAAACACAATGTCACCTTCCTTCAGTTCGATCTCAGCCTCACTCTGTGGTGGGTATGGGACGACAACGCGGTACCTTTGGAGACAAAACCACAAAGATCTGCTCAGTCAGCAGCTGAACGTGTGCCTGACAGGAGCAGCCAGGGACCACATGTCCGGCAGACTCTACCAGGCCAGACATTTGACTGGTTTTACACTGACTTGAGCCCCCACCTTCATGGATGCTCCCCTGGATGTGTAAGCAGAGAGGCTGGCTGTCAGGAAAGGAACCACCACCACTCCCAAATCCCACGGAGGGCACCTTAGAAGTTCTTCAGGGTGACACCTGCAAGCCGCTGTTGACTGCTGAGGTCCTTTCCTTATTTCTGGTGCTGACCTGTAAAGCCAGCCCTGCTTTCAGGCTCTTTTTCCCCAGTATGATGGGGAGATCTCTGGCCAATTTGACTTGAGGGCTTGATGGGGATGTACCCTGGAAACAGACCATGAAAAGGTCTGCTGAGCCTGTGCCAGGGACTTGCCTGCTTTCTCCCGGTGCTGCATCTGCCTCTGCCATAATGTGCACTGCACCTGCTCCATCCAAAAATGGGGTCTGCGGTGCTCCTACCACCTGCTTGTGATATAGGCAGAGATTGGCTAAAGCAGTTCACATTTTTCTTCTAATTATTTGTCTTGGGAAGGTACTTTGGGTCCCTCAAACCTGGGGAAGGGAAGCTAAAATGAAGGGGTATCAAATGACTTCAGAAGCACCCTCCAAACCAAGAGGGAGCCCCTGTCCTGAATCATTTGAAGGGCTCTCCAGGAACTTTCAAGTGTCACTTCGTTTTAATGAGGTAATGAAGGGTCTGATCCTGATACAGCTCTTCTGCACTCAGGTTTATCAGCAAGTGTCCCTCCTGGGAGCACAGTCTGCGCCCTTTTACATCAGTGCACTTGCGTGCAGAGCAGGGAATGTATTTCTGCTGCACTGGTTTGTTTCTTCAGCACATGTACTTTTGCAGTCGTCTGGCATTTGCTTAACAATCAATAACTGTCCTGCTAATTGCAAAGTAATGAATATAGTAAGATGGTTAAAAGATGCCAATTGATTACTTAAAGCCTATCACCTGAGGATTAGTATTTCCACAACCACTGCATGGCCACTGATGCCTCAGTCATTTTTGTTATAAGGCATGTATTTATTTCAAATAATATCCTGTCCTCCAAGACTGAATTCAACGTGCCCTGAAGGCTCTGGAGCACTCCCTGGAGCCATTCCCAGTGAGACAGTACCAAAGCAAAGGACTCTCCACTGTCAGTCACTAATTTTCTTTTCAGATGTTGCTCAGGTACCTAGTGACTAAGGCTCTGAAACTAAGGGCTCCACACTGAAAACACTGGCGCTGGCTCTATGTTTAGATGCCTCCACAGCCAATCATGCTGTTACTTGGAAAAGCTCTAAAACCTGACTACAGCCTTTTTATCTTGACACAGCAACACAGTCATGTAGAAAATATATGCGTTCAAGTGCCATCGAAAATCTGCCAGTCTTCTCTGTCCCTCAGTCAATAAATCTAGTTGTCACTTCCTTCCTCTGTGGAAAAGCAAGTAACAGAGGTTGAGTAGCATGCTCTAGCTCTGGGCAATCCTGCTTCTGCAGGGGAGTTGGACTAAATGATCTCTATGGTCCCTTCCAACTCCAAAAAATTCAGTGAAATTCAGTGAAATACATGTGCTGCTGGCTGGCTGCAGGAATATGGTCTATCACGCTATCATCTGAGGAACTGCTACACTTATATTATGAAGCTTTGCCAATTACAGCCATTATGCAAATGAATGCACACATTATTTCAAACACTCTGCTGCAGTGTTGATTAATTAAATTATCAGAGTGGAACAATTCTAGCTAAGATGATGCCAAGTTTCAGATCTCGCAACTCTACGCACAATCACAGAGCACTGGAGCTCTGGACCAGGACCTCTCAAGAGGCTTTGAGAAAGAAGAGGGTCAGACCTCAACAGTAACCAGGTGGTGCAGAGGCACTTGCAGTCCCTTTTGGCAGGTCAGGACACAGAAACAAAGAAAAAGGTGGTGTCTTGGGCAGGGTTGCCCCAAAGACACAGCTGGGACTGTCAACACCTCATGTCATACCTAAGGCACAGAGCCATCCTTTTAAAGCCAGACTACATCCTAGGAGCTGGTAGTCCCTAAATGGTTCACAGAAGGAGAGAGGTGACCACGCTCAACAGGAATGTGCCCATGGTCATAAAAGGGCATCTCAGCCCTTTTATCACACAGCATCTCCTTAGAGGTTTAGAAAAATAAATCTCAGTTGCTGCATTCCCAAATGAAGTACTTTTTCCCATTTAAGGAAACCCCACATGCTACGGTTTAAATTTAATTAACTATGGTACCTTATAGGATAGCACCAAAGTGTTTTTGATAGAATAATGGAATCTTAGATACAAAAGACCTTGAAAATCAGTTAAGAAATCCTGCATGAGAGATGGAAAAAGATGTTTGTGCTTGTTCCCTTGAGAGGCTTTTGAAGCGGGCCTGGCAGAGGCAGCGGGCAGCAGCACGGTGCCACTGCTGTGCCGCCCCTCCAGACCTCCAGGTGGCATCTCAGCCTAGTTTATCCTCTGGAACTGAATTGCAAATACATATATTAGCCATATTTTTTTGGCAGAAAAGATTGCTTCTCCCAGACATCCTCCCTCACTCCCAAAAAGGCAGTCCTGTGTACTTCTATTTATATCTCTCCTTTTCATTTCCCCTTTTGTCCCCTCTTTGAGAAACCACTATAAAACTGTAGTTTTCTTACACCAAACTGCTTCCTGGCATTTTAGATGGATCTCAGAGTGATCTCAATTTTGTCTGTGTTACATTACACTTCTAAATTACAATCTTTTAAAAATGCTAATTAGCTGGGCAACAATTGTGATGACAAGTGTGGCAACCACCTCTCCCTAGATTAACAATGTTTGGTATTTTCTGTTGTAAATCGTACTTTCAGATAGTTGCAATGCTGCCAAATGTGAACCATTTTGGCCCAAAGTCTCCAGCAGTTGACTGTGTCAGGCTAAGAGTCCCACATTCAGCCCAAATGATCTCATCCCTTCCAGAAATAACATGAGGGTTTTTGCAGCACCAGGAGGGACCCAGGTGAGGGCTTCCACGAACTACTCTTGGGTCCCCATACTTAGGATCAAAGATCTGTCCTGTGGCCCTGCTAGTCTGCCAAGGATGGTGTTCCTTCAATAAATCACCTGCTATCAGTCGGGTTAAGAGCATTCAAACCACCCTGAAATGGCACATGCTTAGTAGAGCCTTGTACATAGGGCTACAAAGATGATTAGGGGCCTAGAACATCTCTCTTATGAGGAAAGGCTGAGGGACTTGAGTCTTTTTAGTCTGGAGAAGACTGAGGGGGGAACTGATCAACGCCTATAAATACTTCAAGGGTGGGTGTCAAGGGGATGGGGCCAGTCTTTTTTTCAGTTGTGCTCAGTGACAAGAACAAGAGGAAATAGGCACAGATTTGAGCATAAGAAGTTCCATCTAAACACAAGGGGAAACTTCTTCACTTTGAGGGTGGCAGAGCACTGGAACAGGCTGCCCAGAATGGCGGTGGAGTCTCCGTCTCTGGAGATATTCAAAACCCACCTGGACATGTTACTGTGCAACCTGCTCTAGGTGGACCTGCTTTGGCAGCGGGGTTGGACTAGATGATCTCCAGAGGTCCCTTCCCAACCCCATATCATTCTGTGACTCTGTGATATGAACACTGAAGGTAAAATATCTAATGATTCATGCTTCAAGATGTCCTAGCTCTGCGGGATCTCGAAGGTTGTGTCTCTCTTCCTTTCCCAGCAACAGGCTCCTCTCATCTTTTTCTCTCAGGGCACAAACTTGATGTTGGACTTCCCCACTGCCAGTTGTTATGGGATCCTTGGGTTGGGCACTTCATCCCTAGGATGGGCAGTGACTTGGGGAGGGTCCTTGGTGCCCAAAATAAAATACATAAAAAGAGGCTGTGAGTATTATCAGCAAGGACAGGGGATGGGGTTCGCATGGGCCGGGACACCTCAGGGAGTTGGAGAGCAGGGTAAGGCGAAAGAGATGGTAGAGGGAGACAGAGGCTGATGGGAGAGAAACTGGGAGCTGAGGGAGAAATGGGACCATGATGAAGACTGGAAGCCCTGAGAGAATAGGTATGGCTGCTGAGGGGGGACAGTTGTGCTGAGCTGAGTCTGGGAGAGCAAAGAGCCTTGGTGGGAGGGGGCCTGGGGCTGGGACACAACAACCTGTGGGGCAGGAGACTGCATGGGTAGAGGCTGGCACGGGGGCTGAGGGTGGGACGGGGACCCTGGCAACAATGATCTCACTGAGAGCCAGGAAAGGGTCCATCATCCCTGTCCCTCTGCTGTTAGCAAAGTCCTGGCAATCCCACTGTTCCATGTCTTCACAGCACTCATCTTTGCAGTCAAAAGAAACGCCTCTCCCTCTCCCACCCAGCTCTCACTTTGCAACTGCTGCTGACATCTGCAAGGTGCAGCTGTGACTCCTAACCTTAAATAGATGTTACATGATGGAAGTTTTGGGTTTGTTTCCTTTAAAAGAGCAAAGTAACTAAAAATGCCATGTATGTAGATGCATAAGGACATCCACTACCTTAACAGAACAGGAATGCTTCACACCCATGAATCTGAAAGAGGAACTAAAATTGCCCATGACTTCACTTTTGCTTATGTGCAATATAATCTCTCATTACATGATTGCATACTATTTTTCCCATAGGATGCCTGCCTCATTGAGTGCACAAATGTCTTGCTCTGGACATGAGTCTGACATGGAAGAGATGTGTGCCTGCCAAAGCCACTCCGTCTTTCACAGAGGTTGGAGGATGTCTAGTGGGTGACCACAGCTAAGCTCGCTGAGTAGTTCAGGTGTGGGGTAAGTGGCTTCTCTGACTCCTCCAGCTGCAAAGCCTCGTGCCACACTTTCCACAGACTCATCTCATGCACCCTAGTTGCGTAGGAGTCAGTTGTCTGCTCTAAATTACTCATGCAGGCTCTCTGTCAGCATGCACAGACAGGCATTGAAGAGTATTGATCAGAACTGATCAGTAACTAAGGGCTGGG
Source organism: Arenaria interpres (assembly GCA_013399435.1). Classification (NCBI taxonomy): domain Eukaryota; kingdom Metazoa; phylum Chordata; class Aves; order Charadriiformes; family Scolopacidae; genus Arenaria; species Arenaria interpres. Next base: position 38,237 of record VXAK01026235.1, read on the forward strand.
CTCAGGCCTGGATACTGAGGAAAAAAACCCCAAAATACTGAGTACCTGCTCAATGAGTAAATACGTGCATTCAGGACACTGATGGAGGTAGAGGAACTTTAGAAAACAGGTGTACAATGAGGCAAATTAGGTCTGCAGGGTTAATCTCCAATCCAATCCCATTTAGAGTGCTTGGGTTTGGATGTTCAATGCAGGTTTCTGTTTGTCAAAGTATCATGCACTCAGGACAGGTTTCAGGAGTCCTGTCCTGTGTCTGGTTGCTTGTGTGTTAAGGATACACAGTTAGCTTCGTGTGGGATAGATAACTGGTGAAAACGAGGCGTCTGGCCCAGTTAACCACCGCTCTTGCTTATCAGTGGAGCTCTATTTCTCCATCCTTTTACTGGCAGACTGCAGAGACCTGCAAACTGCCTCTACACACTACAAGCCAGAACCCGCTTCACCATACTACGGTGTCTGAATCAGCAGCCTTAGAAGAACAAATCTCAGTTGGATCTTTTATTCTTCTGCTGGAAATATTGCAGGATCCAGTTTCTGAGATGGTTAATTCTAGTTTCTCAGTCCTAAGGCAGGTACTCCTAGTCAGAGAAGCACTTAACCATGTGCATACATGTCACTGTTCAGTCAGAACCTACTCCTGGGGTCATTTCTCTAGTATCACTTTCCAGGAAAGAAAAAAAAAAACACCTTCCTTTGCTTTCCCTTTTGGCAAAGAAGATATAAATGCACAGCAAAATTGAAGTCAATGGGCATTAAGCACATGCTTGAATGCTTCCTTGAATTGGGATCTCAATTTCTAACGTGGCAGTGATTTGTAGAAAGGATACATGGGAACACAGAAGGGTCTATTTTAAAGGTCAAACTCCCTGCTCCCATCTTACTCTGCCAGCGCCGTTCTGGTTACAACTTGCTTGAAGGCTCCAGGAGAAAAACACAGAAACACAGCACTGATATGCCAGTCGTGACAGTAAGCCTGGATGCGACCGCTTTATCAGAATATAAGATGGCAGAATTAGTGCCAGTTACTATAAAAGAGTCAACAATGCGTGACATGTTTTACTCAGGTTTGCATCTGGGAACAGTGCCAGGCAGCGAGGGGAACATGACTCACGCGCGCGCACATGCACGCTCGGCTCTCCTCTTGTGCTTAGCGTACAGTCATATTTTCTTGAAGGGGGTGGCAAGCAAAGTGTTTTGCTCTGGCGCTGCTAGGCAGACAGCACACCCCTCTCCCACGTGAACCGACAGCGTCGGTGGGATGTGGGTAAGTCTGTGGCCCAGGCTCTGCCTGGCCATGGTGCGCCTCTGGTACGGGTCCCGTTTCTTGCAGCAGCAGAAGCTGGTCGGAGCGGTAGGTGGAAAAGAGCGCGTGGGGGGCACGCAGCCTGATGGGGTAGTCACTCGGCAGTCGATCACCGCAACGCGAAGTGACAAGGACACCACCTGGGAAATTTCTCCGCTCTGCTGCTCAGACTGCTGGATGCTTTATGGCAGAGAGCAGCTGAAGGAAGGTGGCTTTATAAACCGAGAGTGGGAAACTACCCCCAGAAGCCAGAGATGGGCACTAACTATATCAGCAAACCAGTTAAGTACCAAAGCTAAATGACGAGAGAGCTAGGAGCAATTTCCATTCTAATCCAGCCATCCATAATCAGGTTTTGGAAAATCAAGCTGGATAAGATAAAATAATTGTTCTCCTCGCTCTCCCTGTGTACAAAAAATGAAGGAGAGCATAAACATTAGCAGCATCTCCGAGAGGGCGATGCTCACTTCACCTTCCTGTCTGAGAGGCTGCAACTCCCAGGAAAGGCTGTGCTGTCAGGCAGCAGAATTAGGCAATTCTTCCCTTAAATCGTGAGCACCGAGCTGCGAGCAATCAGAGCCTTTTAATGCACCTTTTACTGCTACGGCTAGTGGCATGACTGCTCAGGTTTGATCACTTGCCTGGATGTGGCGAGTGCTGGAGCTGTAAGCCAGCCTCTATGGGAGAAGTCACGGCGCTCTGCCGCCTGCATGAGCCTCATTTCGAATGCCGTAAATATTAAGGAATGTGCTACTTCTTCCAACCTTTCAGGGCCCTGTCTCTGTGCGCACAGATGGGCGTTGGGAGACAGAAAGCCAAGTACAGCTAAGTGCGCTGAAATGCTTTTTAAAATTTAATCCAGCATCTGAATCTGTTTATCTAACCTTTTTTTCCCTCTCCTCCCTTTTCTTTCTCGAAGAATTGCTCCTACTGTGTGGATGAAATGCACCAAAATGCAAACAAGCAAAATATGGAGCTGAGTGACGTTGAATGCAAGTTCCTCTATTGCCAGATGTGAAAAGAACAAGTGGTTTGAAAACCATAATTTGTTTAAAAAAAAATATAATTTGGTACTTCTGAGCAATTTGATGATTTAATGAGCACAGATGGATGTGGGATGAATTTCTAGGAGACAAGTGTTTAATGTATCTGCTCAGATTATTCCAGGACTAAGCATTATCCTTCCTAGTGCATGAAGGTAATTAATATTTCCCATTATGGGCATGAAAAAACCCATATGATCAGTTAAGGAATGCAGATACACCAATGATATGGAAGTTAATTCATAAATCAATTAGAGAATCTTGCCTGCTGTGTATAATTAGGGTTACTTCAATTATAGCTTATTTTCGGATTTAAGACTCAGGAATTAAAATGCTTAAAATCAGAGTAAGTTCCTTACCGTCATATACTGCAATTGGAAGTATTTACTCAGTTTTAACAGTCTAAATCTATTTACTCCTGATTCCAGCATGGCAGAGCAGATGCAGCTAGCCCATGTTCCTCTGGTTTTATTCTGCCACTTAAAATCGTCATCAACTAAATGTTTCACTATCTGGATCATCCTGAGGTGAACTGAGAAATCTGTAGGATGTGGGACTAACCCTGGCATATTAAATAATGCGTCTGGACTTCTCTACAATAAAGTTTTGAGAGCAGCACCTCAACAGCCAGCTCTGGAGTCATCAAGGGATGTTCTTCCCAGTTTCCTTTCATAGCTACATTTAACTAAAGGTGCAGCATTTCACTGATTTAGTTACACTGGTGCTAAATCTGGTTTATATTGATTTAGCTTTTCGTATAGCATTAATCTAAACTGATGTAGACCAAATTAAGTGCACCTAAATAGGGATTGGTTTTTCACTCCTTTTACTAAATTGCTTTTTCATGGATTTTAAGGACAAGAGACTACTGTGATAGTCTGCTCTCACTGCCTTCATTAAAATGCTGAAGGACTTGCCTGTATTTATTTCTGCTTCAAGTCTAATAGCTGCGCTTGAACAAGAGCATCTCTTTCAGACAAAATGCCCAATATAGAGTAAAAAATTCCCATGTCTGTCCTGTCTGCAGTCTCATACAGACTGCCACCAAGCCATTCCTAAGCCCGCTCTTTACCAAGCTTCCAAGGTCAGCAGGCTGCTGAACTGAACTCCAGAATCACTGGTACATTCCTCTTTAGAAACAAGCTACATTCTTGGTAACAGGTCACTGAAGATTGCACTACCTGTAAGTGTCCTAAACATAGAGAATTTGAAATGGTCTTTGGTATCGCAGAAGAGACCAGAAAGGACCTTGATGAGCAAACACATCACTCCTGTTGCCCCCAGGTAGGAAACGCCACATGACAACTCTGTAAGTTCATTGAAAGATAGGGATACCACTTAAAAAGTGGCCTTTGCCAACATCGTTTACACTCTTTGGGCTGAGAAAGCACTGCTCTCCTCCATATTTAGACAAGGGTTGTATGGTGTCATGGACAGGTGCCGCTCACCACTTTTTTAACCAATGAACTTTAAACCTGCACTGTGTGTCAAATGATTTTCAATGGGCAGATGCATGTAAGCCCTGTTTTCCTAAAAGACAGCTGAGCCACCTACAGTCAATCGACAGAGCAGCAAAACTGCAACAACCCTTGAGCAAGTTAAACTTGCAGCCCTCTTCCAACTGCTCCCCGAGGACACAGGCAGCCTCGGGAGATACACAGCTTACCTTTCCCGGGGCAAAGGCTTGGGCTCTGGCCGAATAGCTGCCATGGAAGAGAGGGGCTGTCTAGCAGGAGAAGGGATGGAGAAATTCAAATCCAAGGAGCCTGTTTTCCTGTGCAGAGGCTCCAGCCCCATGGCTCCCTGCATTTCACTCTCGATAGGGCATGAGCCAGCCCTGCCGTGGCTGGAGAGGGAGGAGAGCTCAGGTCCCACTGCCCCTTGCAGGACTCCTTCGATGGCTGCCTGGGGGTCGTGCGTGGGGGACACGGATGGCGGGGAGCGTGACTTCTTTTTTGTTGATGCTCCTGCTAGAAGTTTCAGCAGCCCGCTCTTCTTCTCCTTCTGCAAAGGAACCAAGCAAAATATGAGCAGTGACCAGACATACAAACTCCCTTTGCTTTTCTTTTGGAAAATCTCAATGTGTGTGTCAGGAAACCTCCCGAAACTGCCACAACTAGAGGTGAATCCAGGTAGGACTTGAGCTTTCAGTAATAAAGACCCTATGAAAATCCCTCCCCATCCAACAGGGATTCAACTTGTTCAGCAGAGTAAGGACCTAACATACTGCAATGATTATCTCCATTTACAAATCCACCCAGGCAGTGATCATGGGCCTTTTGAAAGAAATGGCACAGTTACAGTGGGACAGCAAAGGAACAAACTTCCCATACAGAGAAGGCAGTGATCACATTGCTGCCTTCTCTCTTCCAGGAGAATCCTGTCTCTCATAGAATCATAGAATGGTTTGGGTTGGAAAGGACCTTAGAGATCATCTAGTTCCAACCCCCCTGCCATGGGCAGGGACACCTCCCACTAGACCAGGTTGCTCAAAGCCCCATCCAGCCTGGCCTTGAACACTTCCAGGGATGGGGCATCCACAACTTCCCTGGGCAACCTGTTCCAGTGCCTCATCACCCTCACAGTAAAGAATTTCTTTCTAATATCTAATCTAAATCTCCTCTCTTCCAATTTAAAACCCTTGCCCTTTGTCCTTTCACTACACTTCCTGACAAAGAATACCTCTCCAGCTCTCCTATAGGCTCCCTTCACATATTGAAAGGCCGCTATAAGGTCTCCCCGGAGCCTTCCCCAGGCTGAACAACCCCAGCTCTCTCAGCCTGTCCTCACAGGGGTGGTACTCCATCCCTCTGGTCATCTTTGTGGCCCTCCGCTGGACCCGTTCTAACAGATCCATGTCCTTCCTGTGTTGAGAACCCCAAAGCTGGACAC